>JAPFRF010000010.1:141955432-142004222 GCA_029282475.1 Phrynocephalus forsythii
CTTTGGAATTCTGTCTGTCAGCTCCTTGGGGTGCTCCAGCAGCCTCTGAGAGGTAGAGTGGAACTTTATTGGGATTCGGGAATTGGGAAGTTGGGACTGAGGCTTCAAAAAAAGGGAAGAAATACAAAACCATACCCCCCGCCTTTCGCTGGAGTTAGGGAACTGGCCTGACCCGCGAATCGCAATAGCTGAAGATCCACAATATGCGGATGCAGGTCGAGTCAGGACTGGGGAAGCCTAGCTGGGGGCCCTTATACTTTGGTAAACCTAGAAAGGCACCCAGAGGCTTCAGAAGTCAGAAATGATTTTCAGTGACCCAGAAGTCACTTCCGGTTCACATGGAGGCCCTTTTGGGGCCTCTAGAAGGCCCAGGTAGGCCCTCACAGGCCTGTTCGGGGCATGGGAGGCTTGAAACATGACTTTTCCCCATTACGCTATGAGGCCTTTTTTATATACTGTGTCCCGCAATCTAGCTGGACCGCAATATATGAACCGTTAACTGGCGGTGCACCACTGTACTGGAGTGAACAGAGATCTTTCTTGGAGAAGGAGAAATTGAGAGGAGGGCACTCATCCAGATTGGGGGGGGGGGACCAGCATCTCTCATGCCTCTACCAGACTGAATCTCTGACCGGTAGTTGACCAGGGGGGCATTTGCTTGGTTTTAGAAGGAGTGACATTGCGTAAATTCTTGGAGATGGGGAAATTGAGAGGACCCTCATCTGGATTGGGGGGAGGAATGGAATAGCAGTATGTCTCCTGCTGCCTCTGAGAGGTAGAGGGGGACTTTGATGGGAGGCTTCAAAAAACAAAAAAACCATATACCATACCAGTGGTGTGGCCGGTTCAGTCTCAGCAGTTGAACATCTGGCTGCTGCTGGGTGGGAATGGAATGGTTGCTGGCTGCTACTGCTTTTCAAGGTCTATCCTTTGGAGCTCTGGAGGAAAGAGTTCTTTCTTTGAGATGGGGGAATTGAGAGACAAGCATCTCTCTAGCCTCTTCCAGGCAGAAACCCTGAGAGGACCCTCCTCCTCTGCCCTGCCCTGCATCCACTCTTCCAGAAACTGGGGGTGGACTGGCATGCATCTCTTCTGCATATTCTAGGCAGAATCCCCCTGACCCCACCCTCCTCTTCCCTGCAGAATTGATGCTAGTATATATATGATGGAGTCTGGACTGGAGTATAAATGTTGAAAGAAAAACAATGTTGCATTCTGCCCACTTTGTTTGTATATGATGCAGTCACAGTGTTATTTATATATTTAATAATCTATTATTCATCAATTTAAAGTGTTTTCTGCCTGCTCTGGGGCATTGCAGGACGCCCACCAGCTCTGGGAAGTCAAATCGTGCAAAATCACGGTCAAAACAAAAAACGTCAAACGAAACGACGAAATGAATGTTTAAAAATCACAAAAAAACGGTAATGGAACGAAATGAAAACACTCCTACAAACGAAAAAATGAAACGTCATTTGTTCTAGTCGTGCCCATCTCTAATTATTAGAGATGGGCACGACCAGGAAAACTTACGTTTTGAGTTGTCGTGTGTCGGAGCTGGCCCATTTCGGCTCGTTTCCGTTTTTCGCGAAATTTTCCAAAAATTTGTCATTTCGTTTATCGGTTTTTCGTCTGTCGTTAGTACTGGTTTGGGGGGGGCGGTCTCCTGGAGGCACCTCTCTGGGGTGGGTGCCTCCTCTGGCCCGCCATGAAGGGAAAGCGGGCTCCTGGAGGCACCTCTCTGGGGTGGGTGCCTCCTCTGGCTCACAAAAATGGCATGCATAGCCAATTGGATATGCATACCATTAAGTTGCAGTTACAGCAGGCACAGGCACCTCTCTTTCGGGTGCCTCTGTGACTCACTTCCTGCACTTGGGCTGGGGAACGAAGTGAGAGAGGACCCCTACGGGCGCCCGCTGTGACTCACTAAGAAGGGAAGTGTACTTGCTGTAGTGCAATGCGAGTACACAGATCTGGCTTGGGGTTAGGGGTTAGCGCAAGGGCTAGGCTTAGGGTTACTGGTAAGGTTAGGGTGAGTTACTGGGGTGCACCTCTGGGTGCCTCTCTGACCTACTAAGAAGGACAGTGTACTGGCGTATGGGTTAGGGTTAGGGTTAGGGTTCGGGCTAGGGTTAGTGGCTTTTTATGCCCGACTGGCACATCCCAGAAGTCTCGGTCAAAACCTGGCCAAGTGGCCATGCAATTGGTGGAATTGCTCCAAAAATTTGCATGGTCCACTCCCATGGCCAGCCCATCATTGCGCAGGTGTAAAAAAATAAAAATAAAAATAAAATAAAATAAAATCAATGGAGATGTTTTGTTGCAAGAAAAACCCACTGCTGCTACTGTAAAAATTCAGGCAGTTTTAAAATAGCTATTTTTGCATGTTTCTGTGGTGCTTTGGTGTGTTTTTGGACCACACGATTTCAAAATAAATATTGCGGTCACCCCATTTTGGATCCCCTGCCCGCACCGCATGGCATGGCGCGAGTTGGCGAGACAACGAGGATGCGCAGCCCAGGAGAGGAGGGGGGGAAGCCGGGGACCCTCCCCCCAGAAACCACCCCTCTGGTAGGTGCCCTCACTCAGGCAGGCATATATTCGCCTGCTTTTTTGGCCGGGAATCGGGTTTTTTTTATTTTTAAAACTTTTTTTCTGTGCCGCGCCGCTTGGCAAGTTGGCGTGGTGACTTGACGAGGATGCGCACTTTGCGCAGCCCAGGAGAGGAGGGGGGAGGCCGGGGGACCCCCCCCCAGAAACCACCCCTCTGGTAGGTGCCCTCAGGCAGGCATATTTTTGCCTCATTTTTGGCCGGGAATCGGGTTTTTTTTATTTTTAAAACTTTTTTCCTGTGCCGCTTGGCATCGCGCGATCGCTGCGATGCCAGGAACAACAACGACAAATCAGACCCAATTTTTCTTTAGTCGGTTCGAGTTCGAGTTCTGGCGGAGTAATTGTCGTTACCGTTTCCGTTTCGTAACGGAAACAAGAAATGGAAACGGAAACGAGAATTTCGCCAAGTCGTGCCCATGTCTACTAATTATAAACCCAGGAAGCCAATTTGCCCAACACCTGCCTGATTATTATTTTTTTGACAAGCTTCACTCTCTCCCTTTCCTCCTCCTCTCTCCTTTTGGATTCCACCTCCCTATTCAATAATTCAAACACGTAAATGTATTCACCCCTCCATGTTTTTTATGGTAGCTGTCAATAAATGATCTCTCAAAGACAATGATTTGTCAGCATCAGGTAAAGTCTCCCTATGCACAGAATTATAGCTAGTATCTGGAATCACTGACAATGGCCTCCTCCATCCCTGTAGGAGCATAGCTATAAGCAGGCAGCTGCAGGTAAGGAATTGTCCAAGTCCCACCTAAACTCTGCCCCCCCCCACTTGAGGGACTGTGCCAGCTGGCAGCTGTGTGCTGACTATCCCAGGCAACCGATATGAAGGTACCATAGTCATAGGCAGTCTTGGAGGCATGGTTGGCCCCCATGGCCAAACACCCACTCCTTGTGTAGTGTCATGTGCAGTGGCTGACTCACCTGGCATGCTCATTGGCACTAGTGCCCAGTCAATGCCCCCAAGGGCTGCAGAATCCTGACTGCTGCTGATTGCTACTTGTTGAAGAACTGCACCAGGAGTCCTCCCTGCTTCTGCCTCCCCCAAGTCAGCCACCATGCCACCGGTCTCTGCCACCATCACTGGATCATTCACCACTGGCATTGGAGAGTCTTGCACCTCCACAGTTGCCTCAACACCACCTGCAGCCACATCTGACCCGTCAGCTTCCAAAACAGCAATCTGTGACATAACATTAGCAAGCTGCTTCAACGCAGCTAATGTATGAGCTTTCGACTCCCTGCAGCAACAGCACACTTCTGCAGGGGGCACTCCTTTGGCCACAGCTCTCTTCCCCTCAAAATTGCTCAGTTTTGTCAAAATGCCCCCAAAATCGGGCCAGTCCTCCCCATCTGAGGAAGAAGGTAAAATGCAAGGTGGTGCCACTGCCTTTCTTTTAGCAGGCTGCTTTCCCTTCTTATTACCTTGACCCTTCTTAGGCCCCATAGTGCCCCTTTTACTGCCCCTTGAGATTGTCTACCACCCAAACCACCTATAAATAAGGCAACCAGGATAACTGTGCCAGCTGGCAGCTGTGTTAGCAATTGCCCCCAAAAAAAAAAATTATATCAAGGCAGGGCTGCACCTAAACCCTCCTAGCAAACCTGTAATGGGGGGACAGATATCACCCCATCAAGTGTATATATAGGGAGAGCAGGGGTGGGGGAAGGAGAGGTATCCAGCTACTCAAATAAAATATGAGGAGGGCACAACATCCAGAGTAACCCTAAACTCAAAGACTCCTGAATGCCAGCCTTGCACCCTGTGTCCCTTTCCAATCACCTCCCAAATCTAAAGCCAAGTCAATCTTCCCTTGCACCAACTCCAACAGTTTTTAAAATTATTATTATTTCCTTAAACCTAAATCCTTTCCCCCTAAAACCTAGCCAACAGCAAACCTCAGGGGTGAAGCTAGCTACACCCCCAACCTCTCCTCTTTATCATTTGCTCCAAAAGCGGCGGCTCCAAAAGCGAAACTGCCAACATCCTCACTGTGCACATTCTCCCCACGATGATCCCGACAAAGAGGCTCTTCTGCTGCTGGGAGCTCCCTTTTATAGGTAAGCTCCATCCTGGCTGTATTGGCCCACTGTATTCCCCCCCCCCTTTTTTGTCCCTGCACCCACCCACCCCGGGCAGGTGGGCAAAATGGCTCCAACATCACATTTGTGATAAACAAGATTTCAGCAAGATGGTTTTTAGGAAAAAGTTAAATAAGATCTGTGATGGGATCTCTAAATGACATTTCCAAAGCTGCTGAGCAGTCACTGAGGGACCAAACTGGAGCAAAGCCATGGTATCTGGGGAGGGAAGCTTCCCATTATCCCACAATTTCCATGAACCATCAGAGCATTCCACCTACAAACAAGTAGCGATATTATACTAGTTGATATACATTTTATGACTGTAACTGATATTTTAAGCTATTCTTAAACTCATTCCACTCTCAAAATTACACCAGTGTTTGGAACATTTGACAGGTTCTAGAAGCCTGTGGAGGACTGATGTCCTGCCTTCTTCCAGTATCCATTGCCACCGCAGTGCCCTGGTAACAATATTGCTGTAGCTAATAACCCCCATTCCTTTTGCATGGCCACCGTTGTTATTCCACATTGGGAAATAAGCAAGTAGAAACTGAGGTCACTGGCCACCGGCTGAGGTCACATGGCCAGTACTGCTGGATGAGGCCACTGAGTGTCAAGAGAAGGTGGGTGATTGCTCATTGTGCCAGAATTTCTTACAGTTATGTGATGAGTCATGGAGCTAAGTAATTGTTTGAATGCCCATGTCATACAATGTTCCCAGTAGGTAGATTACCTTCTAGGTGTGAGAAGAGGATTTATAGATAGACATGGGCACGACCAGAAAAACTGATGTTTCAAGTTTTCGTTTGTCGGAATGGGTCCGTTTCAGGTCGTTTCCGTTTGTCGCAAAAATTTTCAAAAATTTGTCGTTTCCATTTGTCGTTTGTCGTTTCCACCGCGATTTAGCGCAATTTGACTTCCCAGAGCATAGGAGCGTCCCGCAATCAGGGCTGGCGCTAGGTGTTTTTGCGCCCTAGGTGGCGGGCGGGGCAGGGGGCAGGCGGCGGGGGGAGGTGCGGGCGGGTGGCGGGGGCGGGGGGCCATGGGTGGGCGGTGGCCATGGGCGGGCGAGTGGGCGGGCAGCGGCACGGGCGGACGGGTGAGTGGGCAGTTAGGATATCACTTAGGATAGAGGTTCTGTTCTTGGCTTGCACCCCAAAGGTGTGTGTGTGCAAGCAAATTGAAGTTGGAAAAATAGAAAATAAATGGTAGTATATAATATATATTTAAAATAAATCCACACCTCCCACTCCCAGTCGAACCTCCCCCTTTATCCAATATCAGAAAAAATCCTCAAACTGCCAGAGAAGAAATAAAGAATAAACTGCTATTCCCTTCAGCAGACAAAGCTGCAGGGAATCAACAAAATTATTTTCTAAATTCAATTCCTTCCCTGCCTGCCTAACTTAAATCCTAAAGCCTCCAGCCTCCCTCCTCAATCTCGATCGGATCACACCAGCACCAGCAGCCAGCCCTCCTCCCTCAACCACATCCATATACCCGACTGCGATTTCTGGAAGGTGCCTCGGCTTTTTATGCCCTCCGAGACAACCAGAAATGTCAGTCAAAAACCTGGTGATGCCATTGGTGGAATGGTTCAAAAAAATTGCATGGTCCCATCCCATGCCCAGCCCAAATGGGCAGGTCTAAAAAAATAATAAAATAAAATAAAATAAAATAAAATCAATACGATGCTTTATTGCTATAAAAAACCCACTGCTGCTACTTTAAAAATTCAGGCATTTAAAATAAATAAATTTCACATGTTTCTGCGGTGATTTGGTGTGTTTTTTGACCACGATTTCAAAAGAAAAATTGCGGTTGCCATTTTGGATCCCCCCCCCCCACAATATGGCATGCAGCGAGACAGACGACGAGGATGACCCCCCCCCAGCCTGGTGCAAGCAGCCCAGGACAGGAGAAGAGGGGGGAAAGGCCGGGGACCCCCCAGAAACCACCCTTCTGGTAGGTGGCAAAGCCTCAGGCAGGCATATTTTCGCCTGCTTTTTTGGCCGGGAGTCGGGGTTTTTTAAAAAAAATCTTTTAAAAGCTTTTTCTGTGCTTCGCATCGCGCGATCGCCGCGATGCCACAAACGGAAACGAAAAACCCGAACAAATTTTTCTTTTTTCGGTTCGAGTTCGAGTTCTGACGGCTTAATTATCGTTACTGTTTCCGTTACGTAACGGAAACGATAACCGAAAATGGAAACGACAATTTCGCCGAGTCGTGCCCATGTCTATTTATAGATAAAGTAGGCTTACCTAGAAATAGGTATTCTGTAATGGGCCTCCTTGGGTAATTCTATGTAAACAGAGAGAAGATGACAGAGATAGTCAAAGACATAAGGAGGTACCTTTTGAGTCCTACCTACCCAGGCCCTCTCAGAACTGGAGTCAGGCCTGGTAAGATATCTATCATATGAAATGGAATGGCTAGAAAAGAAGAAAATGGACACAAAAAGAATAGTGAAAGAAAATCAATAGAAAAGTGTCAGAGCTAGGAATCTTTCTGTCCTTGTGTTGACACATATCATGTCTAAAAACTGCTCAGTTTATGTTAGAAAGTCAAGGTGGATTTCTTCTTAATTCCAAGGACAAAAGTTATCTGACAATGCATTATGCTGCATGACTTCAAGGGAGCAACACAGTTGTCACTTACTACAATTAGGCCTTATGGAACCAAAAAGGAATTAAATGAGTGGTGCAACTAGCCTGCTGTTTAAAATGAAAAATGTAAACAATTTAGACCCAACATAGGAAGTAATTGGTGTTGTGAAGCTTGAGGGGAGATTGCTGAAGAGTAGTTACATATCACAGAACAAATAGGTTTCCCATTAGATCTTTCAAAAAAAACAGAAAGCAGAATCTACACATTTTAAGAACAATTACTTCTAGGCATAGATTAAATGACTTGGAATGCACAAATAGAACCCCCCAGTCACGTCAGATGAAAAGCAAAGGGATGTATTGGTCTGTTCTGGGGTTTTCAGGGGTTTTAATGTTGTCCTCCTATCAAAGAACAACAAACTGTATAGTGATTTTCAGTGTATAGAATGTTCAAATTCAACTTCTAAATTATGAATATGTGGAATTGGAATTAACTGTCAAATTCTGAATAGTACAGCATACCATATTCTCATCCTGTTAATGTAAAGTTGGATGGTTTAAACACGGATAACATCATAGCAGTCATGGGGGAATGCACTTTGCAGGACACAATATTTCAGTCCTCATGAAGACAGGAATATTTTAGACATTCATTTCAACCATAACATTTAATCTGCTATAAAATGCTATGAAACAGACCCTGGAGAACCCTAAGTGTCAGGGAGAGGAGATAAAAGCCTGCAGTTGCTCACTATTATTCACATTTTTTTTTTGAAAATGCAGCCCTGAAAATTGCTTTGTGTTTGGGTAAGCAGTGGTTAACTGAATAAAAAAGGTTCTGGGATTTCCCCCCTTTGGGTGGTATCACTTTGAGTAGAAGAATATCCTGTAAACCATCTTGACTGCTGCCACTGGTCTTGTCAACATTCTTTTTTTCCTATATGGTATTGTGAGCAATATTGGGGCATTTCTGGGCTTTTTGAATAATGGGCACAGAAACACAATACCCCACATCCATAAACCAGACTAGGAATGGGCACGAAATGGAAAAATAATGATTCATTTTGTTTTGTTTTGTGCTCATCCCCGTTTTGTTTCATTTTTCTTTGTTACAATTTTTGAATGAAATGAAATGAAATCAAACAGCTCCCCTGGGTCCTAGAGGCTCCAGTTATAGTACACAGGACTCTGGGAGCCATTTTTAAAGGGCTCCTGCTGAGCTGTTATTGGCTGGAACCCTTTAAAACTAGTCAGTTGGCACCAAGGGGGCCCCCTGGTACTGACTGGGATGGGTTTAAAGGTGTCCAGCCTTTGACAGCTCGGCAGGAGCTCTCAGAAAATGGTCGGGTAGGAGTTCTGTGCGATTGCGCTGCCTACCCGACCAGCGGATGTCTGTCCAGCCTCCTTCCCCCTGCCTGCCTCCCCAACCCTCCTCTTCCTCCCAGAGCCAGTGGGACCAGTGCCTGCTGCTGTCCCTGGTAGCATCCCGGAGTGCCTGCGCAGGAGGTGGCTCCGCAAGGCACTTGAGGAGAGGTGTTTGGGGTCATTCCTCCTGCGCATGACCACCTTGCATTGCTTGCACACAGCAAGCCTCAGGTCTTTCTGGCTGTCAAAATACTCCCAGAGAGAGCCACGAGGCTTGCACAAACTGCTGCCTCCATCAGTGCCTGCCTGGCTGGTGGTCTGACTTGCACCCTGGGATGATGGAGTGCTGCCAGTGGTGCCACTAGTCTGGGTCTGGGGCAAAGGAGGAGTGGACTTTGCCTCAGAGGAGGAAGCCTGCATTAACTCCCTACCTACCAACAGGTCCTCAGAATCCGGAAGCTGCAGATGCACAGAGGTTTCTGAACCCTCCTCAAACAAGGGGAGTGTTGGTATTCAAAAGGGTGGGGAAGGAGATTGCATGCAGTAATCCCTGCTGCCCTCAGTGGCAGAAAGAGGTGCTCCGGTGGTGGTGGGGGTGGTGGTGGTGGAGGAGGGGGTGGTACCAACATTGTCACTGCTACCTTCCTTCCAAAACATGCTCCTTTTAAGTTTAGTGGGGGTGCCCTTTCCCTTGCCAGTGCCACTCTTCTTCATTTTTTCGTACGTAGTATTAGTTTTTTGTTTTCTATTTTATTTTTATTTCTTATTTCTTATTTTGTTTTAAAATGAGTAAAAGAAACTGAAATAAACTTTACTAAACGCCTTCGCTTGGGGAAACTTAAGTAAATGACAGTGGCTTGGTAAGAAAAAAAACTTGAGGGGAGAGTGGTTTAAATAATTTAGCTGCAGCAAAGCAAGCTAAAGTAGCTTGATAAATAGATCACTTGACCCACAAGTTTCCCCACCAGTAGCAGGCAAATCAAGGTTAGGGTAACTATTGTACCCCAAATTAAACTTAAATTGTTCTTGAAATAGTGTCTGTTTGGCACGGAAGGTTCCACACCAGGAGCAGGCAAATCAAGGGTAGGGTATTGTACCCCAAAAGCAGGGGTATAAAAAGGAACCCCAAAGTATAGTTAAATTGTTCTTGAATAAGTGAGTGATTGCCCAAGAATTTTCAAAGTAACTAGCAGAGGTATAATGGAAAAATGAACCCCAACAGATTTCTTCTTATCAGGTAGGAAAAAAGTTGGTATTGGTAGGTATTTTTTAAAACAGGCTCACAGCAGGGAGTGAACAGACAGGTGGAAAAGGAAAAAAAGAAATACAAAACTTAAATCCCAATCCCCAATCCCAACCCCCTTCCCTCCTTATGAACAAAAGTAAAAATCCAAAAGTCCTATCCCAGTAGATTAATAGGAGAGTCCCTTCCTAAACTAAAGTAGTAATATAGATATCACAAAATATGGGAAAAATAATTTTGTTTAGAGGCTCGTCGTCAGCACAGCACAGACACACTGAAAGAGACAGACAGAGAGAGAGAAATTCTCTTCTTTCTCTCCCTAGCCACACACAGGAACACAGCAGCACGGTGCACTAGCCTACTCCCTATTGCCTAAAATGCCTGCCTGCCTAAAGTGAAACTGTCTGTGGAGAGTCAGCCAGCAGCAATACTCCCACCCCAACATCCACACAAAGACTGCCCAGGAGGACGGGGGCTGCCACCTTTTTATGCCCTCTAAGGCTGGCAGACCTGCCTGTCACCCACCTGGGCATGCTATTGGTTGAATTTGTCCAAGAATTTACATGATCCCATCCCATGGCTAGCCCATGTGACTGTGCTCATTGCAGATATATAGAATAAGGATAAATATAAATAAATAAAATAAAATCAAGGAAGCTGTGAATTGACTCAAAAACAAACCCAGAAAATAAAATCAACTGGTTCAGAATCGTGCGGCACGGCTGATAAGTGGTGGGGCCGCCAGGGATCACATCACGCCGATTCTGCGTAACCTTCATTGGTTACCAGTTGCTGCCCGAGCTGAATTCAAAGTGCTTGTTCTGACATACAAAGCCCTAAACGACTTAGGACCTAGATACCTGAAGGATCGCCTCCTTCCATACGAACCTACCCGGCAATTAAGATCTAGCCAGGGGGCCCTTTTGAAAGAGCCATCCCTCAAGGAGGTGAGAGGGATGGCCTGTAGACACAGGGCCTTCTCGGCAGCTGCTCCCAAGCTATGGAATGCCCTCCCGATCGAGATCCGCCTGGCGCCAACACTGATTACATTCCGGCGCCAGGTAAAAACCTTCTTGTTCCAGAAGGTTTTTAATTGATATAATATAGATTGTGGGTCCGCTGACGACAATTTTAGAATAATGATTTTAGTGTAAGGTTTTTATTGATGATTTATTGATATTTTACTCTTAACTATTTTAAATTGTTTTATTCTTTGGATTGTAAGCCGCCCAGAGACTTTTGGGTAGTGGGCGGCATATAAGTTAAATAAATAAATAAATAAATAAATAAATAAATAAATAAATAAAATAAAATAAAGCGATCTGAAAAGAGACAGAAATGCATGTCAGCAACCCTCTCACCCCCCCTTGGACGGTTTTTAAATGTGGCTCACTCCCTGGCATCCATGTTCTGTCGTCCTTAAAGGGGGAAAAATAGCAATGGGAGAATAGACACATAAATGAACGATTTAAGCACCCAAACACAACTGCTAGGTATTATCAGGCAGAGTAAATAATTTTAGCTGCGTTTTTACGGAGCTCCAGGGCATTTTAATACCTCAGAAATCAAAAATAGCATGTGGCAGCCATTTTGGTTGGATGAGCCCCTTATGCCAGGACAGTGATGGGAGAGCAGACAGACATAAATGGACGTTTCAGGACCCCAACCCCCCCCGGTAGGTATTATCAGGCAGAATAAATAATTATCGCTGGGTTTTTATGGAGGTCCGGGGCGTTTTTCTAACATTAAACAGCTCCATTTCATCACGTGCCATCATTAACGAAAACGAACAGTAACAAAGAAAATTGGTTCTGTTCGTTTCGTTCCTAAACCGTGGCCACGGTCGTTATTTGCTCTGTTACGTAACGGAATGAATAACAGAAAATGAAATGAAAAAGTCATCTAGTTCCAGATAACACCCTGTTGCAGTGTAAGAAGATGGAAGAATCCAATGGACTTATGGGAAGCATATTTGCTGAAAAGCCTAAACGTTCTTGCAGAACTGGGTAATTTCCATATGCAGTAGATAGGTTGCAGTGATGTCAGCACTGTGTGACCATGACTTTGGACAAAAGCCATGGATAAGAGTATACAGGTTGTAGTGACCTAGGAACTGTGTGACTTCTTGCCTTTAAAACTAATAACATGGATTGCTACCAATCAGGCCTATGTTACCTGGTGAACTTTCCCCCTTTCCCCCTTTTTGTCATGTCTCCTCTCACTATTCAGTCCCTCTATCTTCAACCCTTTAAAAACAGTGAATCTCATATCTTTATGTTGAATGTGTATATCCCTCCCCTTGGTTCTTCTTCCACAGAGCACTGGACGGAAGTGAAGAGCACTGTCAAACAAGTACTGGTGTCATATCCTTCTATTTCCCTCCTTATTGCAGACAACTTTAATTCAAGACTAGGAGCAAAATAAATCCCATCTCTCACAAAATATATGAATTGGGACATGGAGAAGATAATCCCTCCCACTTTCCTGGGTGCTAAGAAGTCCAAGGGTTTAGTAATTAATGAGAATGCTTCTTCAACGGTTGATCGATGTTCTAGCTATGACCTTTATAATCTGTATGGTTTCCCTGGGAGTACTACATCAGGTGACTTCACCTTTTTTCTCCCTCTGGGGTTGAGTGTGGTTGATTATATTCTAATTTCCTCCGACATCCTCATAAAGATTTCTAATTTTGTGATTAGCTCCCATACTGATAATGATCATCTTCCAGTGCAGGTTTCAATACTGAACTCCTTCATGGAAAATGATACTAGGGATCCCTCTTCAAATCTTTTCCTATGTCCCAATTGGATGCCAAGAATCTTACTGGCCTTCGAATGATGATCCATTTACCAGAAACCAACCATCAGTATCTAACTATCCAATTGACTAATTCCTCTGAAGCAGCTATTCCAGCATATCCCTTGTTCACCCAAAATTTAACCCAAATGCTCAGCTCCACTCATCCCTCCATAGGCCACAATGGCCCAGCCTCCTGGTTTGATATGGAACACTGGATTGCAAAACATGAGGTGAGACAATTGTTTCATCTTGTCCAGACCCAACCTTCTCCTGAGCTACTGGCCCTTTACTGCACAACTAGAAATACCTGCCAGTTATTTCTAGAGACATAATTTAGCTCTAACTAAATGGTCCAGACTGCTTGAAGCCATTTATTCTAAGAACAGCAGAGTCTTTTGGCAATTGGTTTCCCATTCTAACCCACTTTCCTCTCCAACAAACTCCCCTCCTATTTTTCCCGCTTCCTGGATAAAACACTATACCAAAAATTTTGCTGCCTCAGATTTGGTTTTTACATCAACTTGTTTGACCTCTGACTTCCCTTCCTGGACCCCAGTTCTGGAAGTTCCTTGAAAACCTGGGAAAGCTTTGGGACCTGAGGGGGTCCTATGCAAGCTGTTAATTAATGACTCTAATTGGAGGGCAGCTCCCTTGGCTACTCTATTCACCTTAATTGGTCAAAGTGGGACCTTAACTGATTCTTGGCTGTCCTCAATTCTAGTCCCAATATTTAAAAAGATCATAGAATCATAGAATCATAGAATCATAGAGTTGGAAGAGACCTCAAGGGCCATCTAGTCCAACCCCCTGCCATGCAGGAACCCCCATCACAATATTTCCGACAGATGGCCATCCAGCCTCTGCTTAAAAACCTCCAAAGAAGGAGACTTAACCACCCTCCGCGGCAGCATATTCCACTGCTGAATAGCTCTAACTGTCATGAAGTTCTTCCAAATGTTCAAATGGAATCTCTTTTCCTGTAGTTTGAAACCATTGCCCCGAGTCCTAATCTCTGAAGCCATGGAAAACAAACCTGTTCCCTCTTCAATATGACATCCTTTCAAATATTTAAACATAGCTATCACATCCCCTCTCAGTCTTCTTTTAGAGAGGCTAAACATTCCCAGTTCCCTAAGCCGTTCCTCATAAGACATTTCCTCCAGACCCTCAACCATCCTGGTAGCCCTCCTCTGCACCCGCGCAAGGTTGCCAACATCCTTTTTAAATTGAGGCGCACAGAACTGGACACAGTACTCCAGGTAGGGTCTGACAAGAGCAGAATAGAGTGGTACTATCACTTCCCTTGATCTAGACACTATGGTTCTGTTGATACAACCAAGAATTGAATTGGCTTCTTCCCCAACTTTTCCTACGTCCCAGTTGGATGCCAAGAATCTTGAAATGCAGAGGGATGGATTTGTGATGAGCATGATAACCATATGGTCACTTGCCTGCCAGGTGGAAATGTTGCAGACATCACGTGAAATATAGATAGCTTGTTAGAGAGAACTGGGAAGGAGCCAGTGGTCATGGTACATGTTGGTACCAATAATGTTGGGAAGGCCAAGCAGTCAGTCTTGGAAGCCAAATTCAGGTTGTTAGGAAGGAGATTGAAGTCCCGGACTTCCAAGGTAGCATTTTGCTTTCCTCCTCGTGCAGGACCCGCCAGGCAGGCAGAGCTCAGAAGCCTCAATGCATGGATGAGGTGATGGTGTTGAGAGGAGGGCTTTAGATTGGTCAGGAACTGGAGAATATTTTGGGACAAGTAAAACCTGTTCAGGAGGGATGGGTTGCACTTGAATCATGATGGGACCAGATTGCTGGCACTCAACCTCAAAAAGGCTGCAGAGCAGCTTTTAAACTGATAACTGGGGGAAAGCCGACAGGAGCTGAGCGGCATCCGGTTTGGAACACCTCATCCCCGGGGAATGACGTTGGAGAGGGTAGAGAATCACATAGAGATGACATAGCAGGTATTAGCACTGGGAGAATAATGGAATGTGATAGTTTGTCTACTTAAAATAAAAGCTGTGGGGGGGGGGAGAACAAAGCAGCAGCCCTCCTATAGGTGCTTCTATGCCAATGCTCGAAGCCTCAGAGCAAAGATGGGAGAACTTGAACATTTGGCAGCTAGGGATAAGATTGATATAATAGCCATAACAGAACCCTGGTGGAATGCGGAGGACCAGTGGGATACAGCAATCCCAGGCAATAAACTCTATAGAAGGGATAGAGAGGGGCGGGTTGGAGGGGGAGAGGCCATCTATGTCAAAGAAGGGGTAAAATCCAGCAGAATGGAGATTGACAGAGGGTCTGACTCCACCATAGAATCACTGTGGGTTAAACTACCAGGTCCAAGGAGTGATGTGATCGTTGGGGTATTTTATCATCCACCAGATCAAAAACTTGAGGGGGACCTTGAAATGAGGAGAGAAATCATGGAGGTGTCTAAGAGGGATAGGATAGTAATCATGGGGGACTTAATTATCCCCACATTCACTGGGCCAATGCGAGTTCGGGGCAAGAAAGAGAAACCAGGTTTCATGACATGTTGAATGACTGTGCCTTAGAGCAACTTGTCATGGAGCCCACCCGAGACCAGGCAACTCTGGATCTAATACTGTGTGATACTCAATACCTGGTCAGGGATGCGAATGTCACTGAGCCTCTGGGGAACAGTGACCATGCTGCAATCTCCTTTGCCATGCATGTCAGGGTAAGAGTGTCAAGCAAATCAGACACAAAAACGCTTGATTCCGAAGGGCGGACTTTCCTCAGATGAGGAAACTAGTTAGAAAGAAATTGAAAGGGAAGGTAAAAAGGATCCAGTCTCTCCAGAGTTCATGGAACCTGTTTAAAACAATGGTAATAGAGGCCCAGCACAAGTGCATACCACAAAGAAAGAAGAGCTCATCTAAGTCCAAGAGGGCGCCGGCATGGTTAACGCGTGGAGTTAGAGAGGCATTTCCGTAAATGGAAATCCTCCCCAAATGAGGAAAATTTAAAAAAAAACCCTGGCAAAAGAAATTTTAAAAAATGACCAGAGAGGCAAAGAAAGACTTTGAGGAATGTATGGCTAGCAATATAAAGGGAAATAATAAAAGCTTCTTTAAATATGTTAGAAGTAGAAAACCTGCCAGAGAACCAGTTGGCACTCTGGTTGGTGAGGGAGGAAAGGGGGAGGAAAAGGACTTGGAAATTGCAGAAAAATTAAATGAGTTCTTTGCATCTGTTTTCACGACATAAGACTTTGGGCAGATTCTCTTATGGATTTAGAACTGGTTGAAATCCAGGAGACAAAGAGTAGGTGTCAATTGGCAATTTTCACAATGGAGAGAGGTGAGAAGCGGTGTGCCTCAGTGATCTGTCCTGGGACCTTCGCTTTTCAATCTGTTCATAAATGACCTTGAGGCTGGGATAAGCAGTGAGGTGGCCAAGTTTGCAGATGACATGAAAGTTTTCCATGTGGTAAAAACCACAGAAGATTGTGAAGAGCTCCAGAAGGATCTCTCCGAACTGGGGGTGTGGGAGTCTGTTACTAATGTTATGCTTAGCCTAAGCAGTGCCATGTAGGACGCCATTAGATAGTCAGCTTAGTGTCATTTTCCTCACTGAATAGGTTATATAATCAGCATGTGATAGACGCCTGATGTACCATATAAGGCAATGTTATAAAGCATGTACTCTTATTGGCTAAAAGCATAGTTGCTGCTGTTCGTGTTACTCTTGTGTATCAAAATAAAAGCCTGCCTGTGAGGGGCTGTTGGTAGCCATTTTGGTTCAGTTGGCACCAGATATGTGTGTGTGTGATTTCTTTGATCGGACCCCTTAGGGCTGGACCCTAATTTCGACATGGGGGAATGGGCTGTGAAATGGCAAATGTAGGAAAATGTACAGTAATGCATATTGTCCTGATCCAGCATGGCTGTTCTTATGTTTTTATGTTATGTCTCCAGCCTGGGACTAGAAAAGAAAGAACAGCTGTCCTAATGCATATCTTTTTCACATGTTCTCCTCTTAACAGTCATACAAGCTAATTTCTGATCTCACAGCAGTAATATGTATTGGTGAATCAAGCCCTGTATGTAAATCTGGAGATAGAAGAGCCAACATTCCCTTTTCTGTAAAGAAAAAGACATTCTATTACTTTATCCTAAGAATGGGATGTGAATTTTTCACAATAGATTTATCATCTATCTCAGTGCTCCCCAACCTTTTTGTCCCCGCGGACCGGGAAATTTTTTAAAAATTTTCTGTGGCCCGGGGTGGGGGGTGGGGAGGGGGAGAATGCGAAAGGGGGGTCCGGCGGGGAGGCAAAAGGGGGGGTGAAAGCAAATGATGGGAGGGAAGGAGGAGGGGGAGGCACGAGACCGGCGGCGGCACTCACCGGCTTGGGGCGTCGGGGGTGCCACTCCCCCCCCACACACGGGCGGGGTGGGGGGAACCCAGGGCTCCTGGGCAGGCGGGCCCCCGCCTCCTCCTCCGGCGCCGGGAGTCACGCGTGGGTCTCGCTGCTGGCGCCCGCTTGCTCCTGCTGCCGCCGCCGCCGCCGTGGGCCTCCTCCTCCGCCGGGAAAGCGAGCAGGGCGCCAGCAGCGAGACCAGCGCCACGGCTCCTGGCCCCGGCGCCCCGCGCGCAGCACCCGCCCGGCCGCACCGGGAAGCGCCCTCGCGGCACCAACGAGCCGCCGCCGCCTCCTCCTGCTCCTGTTCCTCCTCCTCCTCCTCCTCCTCCCGCCACCGCCGCCGGAGGAGCAGCAGCAGCCACCCCCCGCACCGCCGCCCTCCCCGCCGCCGCCGCCGCCGCCGCCGCCCGCAATCGCCCCCATCCCGCCGCCGCCGCCACCACCCCTCTGCAATTGCCCTCGCTGCTGCTCCTTCGGCGGCGGCGGGAGGAGGAGGAGGAGGAGGAGGAACCGAGCAGGAGCAGGAGGGCGGCGGCGGCGGCTCGTCAGTGCCGCGAGGCCGCTTCCCGGCGTGGCCGGGTGGGTGCCGCGCGTGGGTCTCGCTCCTGGCGCCCCGCTTGCTCCTGCTGCCGCCGCCGCCGCCGTGGGCCTCCTCCTCCACCGGGAAAGCGAGCGGGCGCCAGCAGCACACTTTCCCGGCGGAGGAGGAGGCCCACGGCAGCGGCGGCAGCAGGAGCAGGAGCAAGCGCGGCGCCAGGAGCGAGACCCGCGTGCGGCTCATGGCTCAGGCGCCCCGCGCGTGGCACCCACCCGGCCGCGCCAGGAAGCGCCCTCGCGGCAACGACGAGCCGCCGCCGCCGCCTCCTGCTCCTGCTCCGGTTCCTCCTCCTCCTCCCTCCTCCTCCCGCCGCCGCCCCGAAGGAGCAGCAGCAGCAGCAGCGAGGGCAATTGCGGAGGGGTGGCGGCGGCGGATGGGGGCGATTGCGGCGGCGGCGGCGGGGGGCGATGTGGGGGGTGGCTGCTGCTGCAATCGCCCCGTCCCCCCGCCGCCGCCGCCACCCCTCCGCAATTGCCCTCCCTGCTGCTGCTGCTGCTCCTTCGGCGGCGGCGGCGGGAGGAGGAGGAGGAGGACGCGCTGCCGCTGCTGTGGCTGCTGCTGCTGCTGGTGGTGGTGGAGGGCGAGGAGGAGGAGGGCAGAGGAGGGAGGCGGCAGCTCCTCCTGCGCTCCTCCAGCCTTCCTCCAGCCTTCCTCCTCCACCGGCCGCCCGCGGGAGAGAAGAGGAGGAGGAGGAGGGCGGCGGAGGAAAAGGGGAGGAGCCTCCCCGGCCTCCCCAGGCGGCCCGGTGCCGACCGGTCCACGGACCGGCACCGGTCCGCGGACCGGGGGTTGGGGACCACAGATCTATCTGACCAAGGTATCAGCCTACTTGATTCCAATAAAATTGATGGTGGAAGGGACCCAAGGCCAGAGTAAATAGGAGAATAATCAGCAGAGTGGCTTTCTAAAGGTGGATTTGTTATATGCACACATATCAGCAGGAATAAATTGAAACTCAAGCTCTGAATAATAACCCTTTTGACAAATGTAGTAATAGGTCACATAAAGCTTATTATAAATGCAGATTAAGGTTTCTTGCCATCCTTGCACATTTTTGGAAATGTATGGACTAAGATGGTAAGAGGCAACCCTCCATTAGCATACCCTGTCTCCTCTTTAACTTGTATATTATATTCATTGACTAGTATAGTATTCACCTTGTCGGGTAAAACTAGAAAGCCCCTAGTTTCCTGCTCTGCTGTACTTTCCTCTTTTTAAAAACTTCTAAGCTGTTTCTTGCCTTTCCCTTTCCCCAAGCTTTTATATTCAAACACTGGAAGCTGTCTTAGGGTGTGGTTACATTAGGGAAAATGTACTTGAATCAGGTTTAAGTATGTTTTAAACTAATTTAAATAAAGGTGGCCACATGATATGCATAGATTATTTTGACAAAGAATCATATTATTTTGTTTGAAAGTGAGGTATTTTACTGTTCTGCTATAGTCTTGTTTCTTTTAATTCAGATGTCAAATCAATTATTTTGAATTGTTTAGGCACATCTAATGCCCATGTCAGTGTAAATTGTGTCATGAGGTTTGCCATTCACCTTCTGTCTGTGTTCCCTATCTTCTCCACTATCTCTGTGCTTGTATTTCCTCCTTCCCCTTAAGATCTCCAGGAATGCTGATCTTGTCAAAATGTCTGATCAGTTTCAACACACCCACACCAGCCTATGTTTCTCCCCTCACATGTCTTCTCAGTTTCCATCCCATCCACCCTCATTTCCCCCTCTTTCCCCCTCTTTTTACAAACCTTAATTTTCAGCCAGGGCTCCATGTATCCCTTCTTTGCAAGTCTGCTGACAACTTACTCTTTTATTTTGAGCAGCAGTAGATGAGCAGGTGAGAAGTAGTCTCCAGCCCTGGCTGCTGCAGAGCGCATATGAGCGGACAGGTGAGATGAGACAGCTGATTGACAAGCAGGCAGAAGGGTACCTTCACGCCTGGCATAATTCTGGTTTGGGGGATCTTGGCTCTCCTGCTCAGAGCCTCATAATGGCGGCGGCGGGATCCATTTCGTGTGCTCTGAATAAGCTGATTAGGTGGACAATGGCCTGAATAGGATTGTTAGATGGACAATGGCCTGGGGTATGTGAAAGTCACACTTATGCAATGCTTTCCAAAACACATTAAGTATGGGTTGTTAGCAGTGGTAATCATGGTGGAGGTATGAAGTGCTTCTTATTTGTTTGGGTTTTTGTGAAAGGGCACCATGATAAATGGGAGACAGAATGTGCCAAAGTCATGGTACTGATTTTATTCTGTCACTGTGCCATGGGCATGTTTTTAGTTTTAAAAATGTGATTTTTAATGGTCATTTGCCAAATTTTGAATATATAAACATAATGTGAAGTCACTAAATTTAATTTCACACTTTTGAGATTGAACAAAGCATTTTGTTTCCTATCCTTTGATAAGCCTAGCTATGAAGTATGTGCAACAACTTATTTCATTTTAATTTGAGTTGTCATATAGAAACTAGGCTCTCTCTGCACGGCTGCTGCAGTGGTGATGATTTGTCTACCCTCTTGGAGAAGATGTCCTCCAGTTGTGCATGGGTGCCACAACTATCACTGAGACCTAGCATTTATGATATCATACTAGACAACTCTAGAAATAACATAGTATCATGCCAATCAAAAGAACATGACATGGTTTTTGACCATTTTATTTCTATGATAGCAAATCATTATATAAACTAAAGATAAAATATAAGTACTGTATACTAATAGAAATAATTGACTTCTGTACCTTTCATTAGCAATGAAATAAATATTCCCAAATAAACAGGTCATGAGAAATTGAATTTGAATGGGTCATGAAATTTGAATGGGTCATGAAATTGAATTTGAATGGGTCATGAGAAACTGAAATTGAATACTTTTTTTGCAGGATTTAAAAAGGCTAGGTGGGGGAGGAGTTTCTCAAACTGCTTGCAGAATTTCCAGAGAGCACAAGGAGGTTTGCCTGTATCTTAATATTGCCAGCAGCGCGCGCCTGATGGCGCGTGAATCTAAAAACCAAAAAAACAAACAAACAAAAAAGAGGGGTTTCCTATTATCTTTTTCCTTTCTTTCTTCCATTTTCAAGTAACTGACCAATTAGTCGGGATGGAGGGGCAGGGGGCAGATGTAGTTACTTGCAACACCTGTGGCATGTTCGTTTTTCTGCCAAACCAGGTACTGGGATACATTTGCTCAAAGTGCAAGCTGGTGGCCCTATCGGAGGACAAGGTCAGGCAGCTGGAGGCCTGTGTTTTCAATCTTCGCAACCTTAGGGACCAGGAGGGGGTGTTGCAGGAAGCAGAGAAAAACTTTGTCAAAACTAGTGACAGGGAGAATCTCAATCAGGGTGAGGGCATTTCACAAATACAAGAGGCAGATTCTTGGAGGAATGTCACAGTCAGAAAGGGAAGAACTAGGAAACAGACAGACAGCTTGCAACTGCACAAAAGATTCCAACCTTTCTCCTTTATCAGCCAGGAACAGGAACTGCACCTAGAACAGCAAGGGCAGCTTGAAGACCCTGCACAGAGAAATCCAACAGTACAACAAAGGGCACCTACCAAGCCTTGAAGGAGGCGAATGGTGGTGATTGGAGACTCCTTGCTTAGAGGAACAGAAACAGTCATCTGCAGGCCTGACCAAATGAATCGAGAGGTCTGCTGTCTCCTTGGAGCCAAGATTCGGGATGTAACAGAGACTCTGACAAGACTCATCAAGCCCTCTGATTCTAACCCATTTCTTTTGGTCCATGTAGGAACTAACAATACTTCAAAGTGCAGATTTCAAGATATCACAAAGGCATATGAAGAGATGGGTAGGAAGCTGAAGGACCTGGGTGGACAGGTGGTAATTTCATCTCTCCTCCCTGTAGAAGGATGTGGTCCACGAAGGGAAAGAACAATAGTGGAGGTGAATAATTGGCTTTGGAGATGGTGCCGGAAGGAACAATTCGGAGTCATCGACCATGGTTTGCTTTTTCGTTCAGATGGGATATTGGGCCAGGATGGGGTGCACCTCACCACTGCTGGTAGGAATCTTTTTGCCAAGAGGATTACAGATTTAATAAGGCGAGCTTTAAACTGAGTTTGCAAGGGGAGAGAGCAAATTCTCTTAACGGTAGAGATCCAGAAAAGGGTTGTGGAGATTAGCCCAAATGTTGCAATCGGAGCAGGACAAAAAGTAGTGCAGACCATCAGTGTAAGTAAAAACAGGTTAAGCAAAGGACATGTAAGAAGCACACACAGCCTAAAATGTCTCTACACCAATGCACAGAGCATGGGGAACAAACAAGAAGAGCTGGAACTCCTAATAAAGCAAAATAAATATGACATAATTGGCATCACTGAAACATGGTGAGATGAGATGTATGATTGGAATGTAGTCATTGGTGGGTATAACTGGTTTCAATGGAACAGGCCGAGTAAGAAAGGAGGAGGTGTAGCTTTATATATTAGGGACATTTATACTGCTGAAGAAATACAAGATAAACATCAGGGGAAGCATGATGAGACTATTTGGGTTAAAATCAGGGGCGAAAAAACAAGGAGGGATGTCACTGTGGGAGTATAGTATAGACCCCGAAGCCAGCCAGAGGAGTGCGATGATGCCTTTTGTGAGCAAATGGCCACACAGTCAAAAGGGAGAGATGTAGTAGTAATGGGGGATTTAAACTATCCTGATATATGCTGGCAGTCCTACTCAGCTAGGAATGCAAGGTCTAACAAATTCCTTACTGCCCTTGCAGACAATTTCATGGTCCAGAAGGTAGAGGAGGCAACAAGAGGCAAAACCATTTTAGATCTGGTCTTAACCAATAAGGAGGACTTTGTAAATAGAGTTGAAGTGGTGGGATCATTAGGTAAAAGTGAGCATGCCCTCTTGGAATTTGTTATACAGTTGGAAGGTGAAGCTAAGCATAGTCAGACAAGAATCCAGGACTTTAAAAAAGCCAATTTTTGTAAACTTAGGGAATTATTGGCTGTGATTCCATGGACTGAAACACTGAAAGAGAAGGGAGTCCAAGATGGATGGGAGTTCCTCAAAAGTGAGATACTAAAGGCACAATTTAAAACTGTTCCAACAAGAAGAAAAAATGGGAGAGGTCTAAAGAAACCACAGTGGTTTACTAAAGAACTTTCAACTCAGCTAACTATAAAGAAAAACAAGTACAAGGAATGGAAAAATGGGAAATGCACCAAAGAGGAATATAAAGAAACAGCTAATATATGCAAGGGATGGTAAAAACAGCTAAAACGCAAAACGAACGTAGACTTGCCAGAGAGATTAAAGATAGTAAAAAGGGTTTCTTTAGTTATGTCCGCAGCAAAAGGAAAAATAAGGAAATGATAGGCTCTCTGCGTGGCAATGATAACCAGTTACTAACAGGAGACAAGGAAAAGGCAGAACTACTCAACACCTTTTTTGCCTCCGTTTTCTCCAAAAAGGAAGAAAGAGATCTGCTGGGACAAAGAGTAGATGAGGTAGAATGGGAATTGCAACATAGAATAGGTAGAGAGCTGGTACAGGAACACCTGGAAACATTAAATGAATTTAAGTCTCCTGGGCCAGATGAATTACACCCAAGGATATTAAAAGAACTGGCAGAAGTAATTTCAGAACGATTGGCAATAATCTTTGAGAAGTCCTGAAGAACAGGGGAAGTCCCCATCGATCGGAGGAGGGCTAATATTGTCCCCATTTTCAAAAAGGGGGAAAAAGAGGACCCAAATAATTACTGCCCAGTCAGCTTGACTTCAATTCCCGGAAAGATCCTAGAGCAGATTATTAAGCAGTCAGTCTGCAACTATCTAACAAACAATGTTGTCATTATAAGAAGTCAGTACAGGTTTCTTAAAAACAAGTCATGCCAGACTAATTTGATCTCTTTCTTTGATAGAATTACAGGCCTGCTGGATGAGGGGAATGCTGTGGATATTGCTTATCTGGACTTTAGTAAGGCCTTCTATAAGGTTCCCCATGATAATCTTGCTAAGAAGTTAGTAGAAAGTGGGATAGATAGTGCTACTGTTAGGTGGATTTGTAATTGGTTGACTGATCACACACAAAGGATGACCTTAAATGGCCTCTCTTCAGCTTGGAGAGACGTGGCCAGTGGGGTAGAATGTGGGTTAGACAGCACTACTGTTATGAGGATTTGTAATTGGTTGACTAGTCACACCCAAAAGTTGATGATCAATGGCTTCTCTTCACCTTGGTGATATGTGACCAGTGGTGTGCCCCAGGGTTCTGTTCTGGGTCCAGTTCAATATCTTTATTAATGACGTGGAGGAAGGAATAGAGAGTATGCTAATTAAATTTGTAGATTGTACCAAATTGGGAGGGGTTGCTAATTCCCTAGAGGATGGGATGAAAATTCAAAAAGACCTTGACAGATTAGAGTGCTGGGCCAAAGCTAAGCAGAGGCTGGATGGCCATCTGTCGGCAATATTGTGATGGGTTCCTGCATGGCTTGGGGGTTGGACTAGATGGCCCTTGAGGTCTCTTCCAACTCTATGATTCTATGATTCTATAGATATCTTCCATGCTGGAGGGGAGAAAACATAATTTTCTTCAGGGAATAAAACAAAATGAGAGGGTTGCCTGGACCATTCACCTTGATATATTCTAAAGACCAGTAATTTTTCGGGAGTTCCTGCCTCCCTCTAGTGTAGATGACAACCTGGTATTTCAGTTGTGTCAGAAGGTGGGACGTCCTCCTGTCTCTTTCTGAACCTTTTCATACTGTCAACCAAGGTATTCTTCTGAGGTGGCGTTCACATGTAGGATGTGGGGGCTCAATCCTTCAGGGATTTCAGTCTGTCCTCCTGAAATGATATCTGATGGTACCACTTCGAGCGGTGATCTCCACCTCTTGGAACCGAAGTCATATGGAGATTTGAATTCATTGCCGATGGCATTCCAGCTCTTTATTACCGGCATTTTTCCAATACACTGGCACTGAGAATGAAATCCGTATTTAATTCCATACTGGAGGGAGAAGAAATCCCAGACTCATGGAAGGCAGCAAATATAACCTTGATCCCAAAAGAAGGGAAACCTAAGGAACTGATACAGAGCTATAGACCCATCGCCCTACTTAATGTGGATTACAAATTTTTGCTACGGGCTTAGCCAATAGATGGAGAATTTTACTGTCACTGATACATAAGAACATAAGAACATAAGAACATAAGAAGAGCCATGCTGGATCAGGCCAAAGGCCCATCTAGTCCAGCTTCCTGTATCTCACAGCGGCCCCACCAGATGCGTTTGGGAGCGCATGAGACTAGATATCTGTCTCCTGATACCACTCCCCTGCATCTGGCCCTTGAAGTACCCTGGTTTAAAGCCTAGAGATTACACATCTCCATCATGGTTTGTAACCTGTGATGGACTTTTCCTCTAGGAATCTGTCCAATCCCCTTTTGAAGGCATCCAGGCCAGATGCCATCACCACATCCTGTGGCAGGGAGTTCCATAGACTTACAACGCGCTGGGTGAAAAAATATTTTCTTTTGTCAGTTCTTACTCTCCCAGCACTCAATTTGAGTGTATGTCCCCTAGTTCTGGTATTTTGAGAGAGGGAGAAGAGCTTCCCTCTATCCACTTTACTCATACCCTGCATTATCCTGACGAGAATGGTTTCCTTCCCAAAAGACACCTACAAACTAATATAAGGGTCCTACTAAATTGGCAGACATTATGGATCTGCTACACCAGCTTCTGAACTAAACTGAACTCAAGACTGCAATGTGATCCACCAAACAAAATACAAACTAGAGGTCATGTAATATGGGTAGCCAGTACTTGCTGAGTCTCATTTTATATCCCAGTAGGTAATGGAAACAGAGCATATACACACAGCCTCTGTTGGCTTACATTCATTTAGGAAGATGATCGGTTCTGAAGGCTGATGTAAGGAAGAATAACTTAGAGTCAGGATGAAGGGTATAGATCAAGCATATATAGCTATTTTAGTAACCCCCAGGCATTGACAAGCCTCATGTATTCAAAAAAACAGCATATCCCAAGCTATACCCTGCACAATATAAGCCACACAAGTTATATATTTAGAAGTAGTAATATTAATAAGCACTCCAATTGTACCCACATGTATATTCGTGTCCTGCAATCAAACTTTGGTCAAGCCTTCCAGCATAAAGCAGGAGAAAAGGACTTCCGTTATAAAATTGGCTGAGCCAGCAATAAGATTCAAGGATCTAATTATTTTTGTAGCTTTGATGCTTTACAGTTAATTACATGTAGCTAAGCCAGCCAAGAAAACCTTATCTTTGTTTTGAGAGCTCGCCACCAAGAGCAGCTGGCATGCATCAATGTCAGCAACCAAGGACACAGGTACTCCTATGCACTCCTAGCCCCGTGTAAGTCAGATCAAACGCCACAGCAATTAGGAACCCAAGGAATACATTTAATTGGTGTCAGAAATACAAAATAAATGGCCAAGGATGTCAATTAATGTTTGATGTATGTAACAAATATGCATGACGTAAGTTCGGATGGGCGGAGGGAAAAGAGTGGTGGAAAACCCTATAAAATATATCACCTTTCGTTTCTTGGGTGGACTTCCCACCCGATTTTGTATTGAGTGGGGGCTCCCTTGGTTGACAACCAATAAATCTCTTTTCTGTCTACAAAGACTCAGACTGCTCATTGCATTCTGTAAAGCTCTAGCTCGCCGGCAACAGACCCCAAAATTCTTAATCCTTTCAAGGAGGACCACTGAGTCATGCCCTAAATGGGCACAATGACTGCACGTAGAGAGTAACAGCTAGCCCCACTCCTCTATGTTGTCAGTTTTTGAACATAGTGATGAAAAGTGACGAGTCTGTGGAAGACATATTCCTACTTTTGTGTAGGTTGCAATGAGCAAGAATCCTGGAAAATCAGGGCAAGAGGGAATGATGGCAGATATGGGAAGGACAAAAGTTTTCTCTCTAATTGTGGTGAATGTATTTTGGTAGTCATTCTTGGGTTTCTGGAAATGACATGAATATTTTTAAGTTCTTCTTGTTCCTTAGCAGGCTATGAGGCTCCCCTGCCCCTTCTATCTAGATTCATATCTGTATTCATATATGTATCCATGTCTGCACCTGTCTGTATCTGTATTTTGTGCACATGTTGCAAATGAGTTTTTGCATAGTTCTCAAAGAATTTTACAGCCAGGATCTGATAGCTGTTGTGAGGTTTTTGTGCTGTTATGGCTGTGTTCTGGAAGTTTTTCTTCCTGACATTTTGCCAGTCTCTGTGGCCGGCATCTTCAGAGGGCAAGGAGCTCAGGGGAGCTAGGAGTTTTCTGTTCGCTCTGGGGCATAGAATGAGTGAGTCTCTGGGTTATTAAAGTTGTGGGAAAAACCAGCTCTGGGTTTTGAAATTTATTTATTTATATTTATTTATTTTAATACTTATATACCGCCTGTCTTCCAAAAGGAACTCCAGGAGGTTTACAACAAAGAAAAACATAACAATAGGCAAATAAGTACAACATAACAATAAAACAATATAAGCAATAAGAAAATCAATAGCAAAATGACAATAGCAAAATGGCAAGATGGCGGGACAAAAAAATTAACTGTCACCAAATGCCTCCTGGAAAAGCATGGTCTTTAAAGCCTTTTTGAAGGCTGGCTGGGACTGTGCAAGGTGCAACTCATTTGGGAGATGATTCCGTAATGTAGGACCAGCCACAGAAATTGCTCGGTTATGGGTGACCACTTTCCGAGCCTCCCTGGGTGTGGCCACCCAAATTGAGTGTGCCCACGACATTCTAATTGGTCAGGCAGAGGTTGATTGCTGGGAGATTAGCTCTGCCAGGTATTCAGGTCCCAGGTCATGGAGGGTTTTATATGGACCTTGAATCTTATTTGAGACACAACGGGTAGCCAATGCAGGCGGGCCAGTACTGGGGTGATGTGGTCGTATCGATGCACACCCGCCACCAGTCTGGCTGCCACATTTTGCACCCGCTGGAGTCGCCGAACAAGAGTCAAGGGCAACCCCATGTAGAGGGTGTTGCAGTAATCTGTTCCCGAGATCACCAGTGCTTGCACAACAGTTTTCAAGGAGTCCCCATCCAGATAAGGACGAATCTGGGCAATTTGTCAAAGATGGAAAAAGGCATTCCTGGACATGGCGGCCACCTGGGCCTCCATAGAAAGAGCCAGCTGGAGGGAAACACCCTCCAGACTGGGGAGAGGGCCTCCATATCTGAAAGGGGAAGTCCAAAAGAACATAACCTCAGTCTTCTTGGGGTTGAGTTTGAGTCTTGGCCCATTCCATGACTGCGTCCAGGCACTGGTTGAGGGGCTGAACAGCCTCAACTGCAGATGTGGAAAAGGAAAGATAGAGCTGTGTATCATCAGCGTACTGATGACAGCAGACTCGAAATCTCCTAATGACCTCAGCCAACGGCCTCACATAGATGTTGAACAGCATGGGAGAGAGAGAGCTGACCCCTGCAGAACCCCACAAGGGAGTATCCATGGGCAGACAACCCCCCCCAAGCTGCACACACTGGGGATTGTCCTCCAAGAAGGATCAGAGCCAGCTGCACACAGTGCCTCCGATACCTATCTCGGAGAGCCGATCCAGCAGGATACCATGGTTGACGGTTTCAAAGGCCACTGACAAATCCAGAAGGACCAACAAGGTAGAGCAACCCCTGTCAGCCCCCCGGAGGAGGTCATCTTGCAGTGCGACCAAGACTGTCTCAGTCCCCTGACGCAGCCTGAACCCAGACTGGAATGGGTCAAGAACTTGTTCTACCTCCAGGAACGACTGGAGCCAGACAGCAGCCACCTTATCGATAACCTTGCCCATGAAGGGAACATTGGCAATTGGACAGTAATTTGCCAATTCGTCAGATGCCATGCCAGGTTTCTTTAGAATGGGCTTCACCACTGTCTCCTTCAGACAAGAGGGGAAAATCTCTTCCCTGAAGCCCACTCAGGCATGCTCACTCCGGCAGATTTAATAAGCCAAGATGGGCAAGGATCAAAGGGGAAGGACGCTGGCTGGCAATGAGCCAGGGCCCTGGAGGCCTCAAGAGAGGAAACAGGCCCAAACTCAAGCAATTGAGGAGACCGAGGGGGTGCAGCGTCAGGGGATCCCGGAGTCAAGACCAGTACGGATGGTCTCAATTTTTGTTCTAAAGAAGGCTGCAAAAGTCTCGCTACTGAACTCAGTAGGAGGAGGCCTGGCCAGACCAGGATTAGTGAGGTCACGAACCACACGGAACAACTCCGCCTGGTGGTTTGAGGCCTCACTAATTCTCAGGGAGTAAAAAGATGTTTTAGCCTCCCTGATTGCGCGAACATAGCGCCTGGTCTGGATTTTAACAGCAGCCCTATTAAATGCTGACCGGTCCATCCTCCATCTGCTCTCCAGCATTCTCTGTTCTTGCTTCATCGCTCTCAACCCCGCCGTGTACCAGGTGAGGTGTGAGCTTGGCAGCAGAGAATGTTCCATGTAGAAGTTTGCTATTACCAGGCTGAGGGGGCTCTCCATGGTAACTCCACCAGTCTGTTTGTAGAAGTCATTATCCTACTGGAAGCAGCTGGTCATTAGGCAATGTTGGAATACAGCCTCAATGTCTTCTGGGAGAATCAGCTAGAACATATGGAAAAATAAGCTCTGGATTCAGCACCCTTTGCACCCACAGTCCGGATCCGATATGTGTATGACACATTCGTAATTTGGAGTCATGATAAACATAAACTGGAAGAATTTCTAAACTACCTCAACAATATCCACCTAAATATATAATTCAGCATGAAAAAAGAAATAGAGGGGAAATTCCGTTTCTTAGATCAGGACACAAAGTCTACAGAAAACCCACCCACACAAGTTCAAGTTTATTGATTAGCCATTTTTGACCATATCAAAATACATACAAAACCACATAAATGCACACTAAAACAGATAAAATACAATACAAATGCTAAAATTTAGAAGCATAAATATATTTTAGTTAAGTGAATCACCTCGGTAGAAAACTCCTGTTGGTTCAATGTAGTGGGATCTTATGCCTGCTACCTTAGATATAAATTTAGCTATATTTTGGACAACTGTATTAGTGTATTAGGACTCTGGAGCAGATATGAAAGTCTATGATCCATTTTCCATTGGGCTGTATTACCCAACAGAGCAGATAGATAGTTTTGCCTGGTGACAGAATATAACACACAATCAAATAAAATATATGCAATATCCTCGATAGCAGGGCCCCCACAAACACAGGATTTTTTTGATAAGGCAATTGGTGAAAACATCCATGTTTGGTCATGGAATACAGAAGTTCAAATCTTAGTCTGGCAAAAACCTTTCTAAGAGATTGAGAAAGACTCATTTCTGATATTTTTCAAGGTGCAAAACAGTTTTGTTTTTAGATGGCCAACCTACTGATCTGTTCTTAGAAAGTAATTCCATGTCTGTTTAGGCACTGATGTCCTAGGCTTTCTGTTTGAAAATTTCTTTTGCCTGGTAATCTCTTAGGAGTAGACATTGAGAACCCATATCGTTCAATTATACAGTGGAACCTTGACTTACGTCATTAATCCGTTCCGGAGGTCTGGATTTAAGTCAAACATGACTTAAGTCAAATGAACTTTTCCCATAGAAAGTAATGGGAAAGTGGATTAATCTGTTCCAGATGATAAAAAAGACCCCCGAAAACAGCAATTTAACACAAATTTGACTGTATAACCAGACAGCAATAATCCATGCTGTACTATAAAATAAGACACATTGTAGATGAAATAAATGAACTTTTATTAAATTAACAAATTTTAATTAACACATTTTAATTAACATTAATTTTTTTTAATTAAAATTAACAAATTTTATGCCCGCCAGGGAGAGGTGGAAGAAGGTGGTGGGGAGAAGCAGGCCTAGCCCGGAGCAGAGCCAGACGCTCGCTCGGGCGGAGCTCGGCCTGGTCAGAGGAGGAGGAGGAAGGCCGGCCCGCTCCGGTGTTCACTGCGCTCCGGCAGCAGCGGCGGTTCCCAGTGAGGCCTTGCCGAAGCTGCCGCAGGATGAGAGGAAGAAGGGCTGGGACGTTGGCAGGCAGAAAGTTTGGGGTGCAGCCCCAGGGCCAGGCCAAGTGTGAAGTGATCAGTGAGCCCCTGGTGCCGCCCCCTCTGTGTGTGTGTGTGTGAGAGAGAGAGAGAGGGGGGGGAGTGAGAGAGAGAGAGACAGACAGAGAGAGAGAAAGAGAGAGACCCTGCTGCCCACCAAGGGAGTCTGGGTGGCCCACGAGGCTCTCCCAGACCCCCCCACCTCACCCCACCCCCACAGCTGAGGCTGCTTGGCTTCTCTTTGCCTCCATTCGTGCCCCCTCCCACCCCGTTCTCCTGGGGTCTCTTCCCAGGCTTCCTCCCCCTCCCCTGCTAGTTTCCCAGGTTCACTGGGAAGGTGTGTGTGCCAGCCTCCGGCACCCAAGGAAGCTGCAGAGGAGGAGGAGGAGGAGGAGGAGGACCCCGCCCGGACCCAGCCCACTGGAAGGAGGCAAAGGAACCACCGCCCCCGCCGGGACGGTGGCGGATGCAATGTTTGGAGGCTAGTCGCGGAGGAGGTGGCAAGGGGCCGGGGCAGCCGGAGGAACAAGCGGCGGAGGGGCCCCTTCGCTCGCACTGGCGGCCAACGGAACGCAGGCGGTGGCAACAAAAGCAGCGCCAGCAGCTCCTGGCAGAGGCACCAACTCCCTACTGTTGCGGTGGGGAAGGCTGAAAAGGGATCTTTTGGCCGCCACCGCTGCTTCCTCATCCTCAACCCCGCCACCGTCTTCCTCCTCCTGTAAGCTATCTTTCTCGGTTTTGCTGCGCTCTCTGGGACGTCGAAGGAATGAAACGACGCTTGGGTTCTGATTGAACAAGGAAAAGTTTTATTAGCGCTGTGCAGCAGACGGCCAGAGAGGTCAGCCTCAAAAGTTCTGGCTCGCCCCGAACAAAAAAATTCAAACCCTTTTGTAGACTTTTTGTTACTCCTACCCCTCCCTCACCTACGCAGATAAGGCTGCAGCTGCATGTAAGAAATCAATGCCAAGGAATAAACATGTATGACTTCTTCTCATGACATATCCGTGATCTATACATTTCCTTGGTGCCTAAGCGCTTATCTCCCTTTGATGTCCGTGTCTGGCGCGGCTTGGGAACGGGGGGGGGATTCTTTGACTGCTTCTAGTTTATGACGGGGCTGTTTCACAGATAACAATTCACAGAAAGGCTTCTCTAGTTACAAGGACACTTAGTTAATTAAATTCCTTCAGCATGGGAATAATTGCTTGTTAACTAAACACGGCGGCTAAGCTTATCTTGCCTCGCTTACAGCGCAGGCGTAAAATAATACTCGCTGTGACAGGAAATGCAGGCTAGCGAAAGAACATGAGAGAGCAGAAGTGAAGCCATTTTGATTATACAATTCCTAACATAAATCGATATAGGAATAATGCAGAAGCGTAATAGATTGATATAATCATTCCTTTCACTCCTTGTCCTCTTCGGCGGCTCCAGTGGCCTCCGCTGCCGCATTGGGGACCCGGAGCCTGGATTGGAAAGCCCTCCTGCAGCAAGGCCAAGGACCAGCTCTGGGTGCTCGGAGCTGCTCGCCGAAGCCGCCGCCACCGGAGGATAGGAAGAAAGCAGGAGCTCCCGGCCCTTCTTCCTCTCCTCCGGTGGCAGCAGCAGCTTCTGGCGAGGCCAGCACCCGCCGAGGCCAGCCCTGAGCTCCCTCCAAAGGCAGGAGCAGTTTGGAGGCGGCAGCCGAGACGCTGGGTCCTGGCTGCCACCCGATGTGGGGGCCTTGTGCTGGGGCTCTGAGACGTAACTCGGAGCCCCGCGACGCAACTGAAACATGTCCCTAGTGGACGCAAGTCAAATATGATGCAAGTCAAGCGGGACGTAAGTCAAGGTTTCACTGTATTGCCTAGCTGAATGGCCAAGGAATTGGGCAGCGCTGTACGTATCAATTCAACTAAACAAAGCTTTGGAAGCCTATTGAGACCCATTGACTGGACTCTCAACCAGAAGGTGAAAGTCTTAAGCACTGAGTGTCTGAAGAGTGAGTAAAAACCTGTTTCTCCCCTAACTGCATAAGCAGCAGTATTTCTATCAGTCCCCAATATACTTCTCAAAAAATGGGCCTGGACTTGTTCCAATGGAGAAGCTTTGTTAAGGCCCCCTACTTCTGCAACATAAATCAGCATTGTATAGGAAAATTAGCTGTTAAAATTGTTCTTTTAGAGCATGGCAAAGATCAGCATAGAGAGTCAAAACTGTATCTGTATTTTGAGAATTTGAGGAAATTGCAATATTTCAGAAAGTTAGCTAAAGCCTTCATATCCACCTCGGCCCAATTTAGCTGTTTATTTTGCCTTCAATGTTTGATAAGAACACTTTATCATGCAGGTACGTATGTTCTGGTGTCTGAACTACCTGGGCAATGGACTTTGATTGTTTGATTATCACTGTCCTCCCTCACCAGAACTTGGATATCAGAGAATAAGTCAGTCCTGTCATGTGAGACACAAATGTAGTCTACCACATTCCTGAAGTTTCCTGCATGTTAAGTATAAGGATAGATAAAACCAGGATCTTTACCACCTAAGATGTGTACATTACATTTATAGTCCAGAGAAATCATTTGGGAACCAGCTGCATTTCTTTTGTAGTCTCTAGAAAGCCAAGGGACATGGTTCACTAGATAGTCCTCTGGGATGATTCCCCGATGAACAAAATCTAATAGGGAAGCTCCCACTCTGGCATTAAAATCACCTACTAAAATCACAAGAGCATTGGGATGTTAGATTTACCTATATCAAAGACATTTCTAAATTTGACCACATATATTGGCAATAATAAGGAAATAAATAAGGTGGAAAGTAAGCATTCACTATAATCCATGTAAAAGATTTAAAAGAGAACCTAGTCACTAAAAATGGGGGAAGGCATTTTCAAAGACAAGTTCCTGCCCCTGCCAGCCCAACTCAGCTTTGACAAGAGTAGTCAAACCTCCTGATGCCCTGTCCCTTAGACCTCTGTCTTATTACAGAAGTGGACCACGATGTAAAGCCTGGTAAATGAATCTTCTCATCATTGGTCAGCCAGGTCTCCTGCAGGGCTATAAGATTAAATCTGGAAAGAAACTTCAAATATTTGTGTCTAATGCTCAGTGCCTCCAGCCAGCAATATTCCAGGTCAATAGCTGAATGGAGCCTGTACAAATGGACTTGGAACTCTGAAGGTTATTTGAACTCACAGGCAGGTTAGATGCTGTTGACAGTTATTTCTATGAGGTGATATTTTCCAGGTTTTCTTCTGAGTCAGGAAATACACACAAATTTGACATTTGACTTTCTCCATCAGTGCTTTCATATTGAGCAGGCTCCATTTGACTATGCTGAGTAAGACCTTTAGAAAGGGATCCTTTTGCTGGTGGATCATTCTGGGGAGGGGCAGTATCTAAATAAAGTTTGTTATATTTGTGATCTCCCCTGCCAGGTAAGTATTATAAAGCGCCCGCCATAACCTTGATCCCAAAAGAAGGGAAACCTAAGGAATTGATACAGAGCTATAGACCTATCACCCTACTTAATGTGAATTACAAAATTTTTGCTACGGTTTTAGCCAATAGATGGAGGAGAATTTTACTGTCATTGATACATCCTGACCAGAATGGTTTCCTTCCCAGAAGACACCTACAAACTAATATAAGGGTCTTACTAAACACACTCGAATATTATGAGTACCACCCACAGAAGCAAGTTGCCCTGGTTTTTATTGATGCTGAAAAGGCATTTGACAATGTTTCATAGTCATTGATAAAAACATAATTAGACTATATTCAATGTGGCCATAGAATGTTGAGAGTGGTAGAGCAAATATATTCAAAGCAGAAAGCTCATGTTATAGTAAATGGTCATCTGACTGATGAAATTAAAGTTTATAAAGGTACCAGGCAGGGTTGCCCTCTTTCACTCCTACTTTTTATTCTTGCCTTCGAAATACTGTTACATGCAGTCAGGACCTCACCTAACATACATGGACTCAATATTAGAGGCGAAACATTCAAGACACAAGCGTATGTAGATGATGTTTTATTGATCCTTGAAGACCCTCTTTTCATTAACCAAAACGTTCGATACAATAGAAGTTTTTTCAAGGATCTCTGGTCTTATGATTAATAAGGAGAAAACATGTATGATAACTAAGAATATGACACCTACAAATATTGAAAAATTAGTGAACCAATTTGGGTTCAAACATGTCAATAAGGTAAAATATCTGGGTGTCACAATAACCAGCAAGTGTAATACTTTGATGGAAAACAATTATGGTGCCCTGATTAAGGAAATTAAGTCTGATTTAAACGTTTGGTCAAAACTGCAGCTCTCTTTAATGGGAAGGGTCGCGACTATCAAAATGACTGTTTTGCCAAAATTGCTTTTTCTCTTTCAATGTATACCGGTATTACTTAATATTAAGATATTGTCTGATCTGGAAAAGCATATAAGAGTGTTCATATGGCAAAAGAAGAAAGCAAGGATAAAAAATACATATTCACAGTGGGTGGGTTCGCTCTGTCAAATCTTGGTTTGTATTATAAAGCGGCCGCCATGACCTGGATTAAAGACTGGGTCACAATGTCCAATCACAGAATTTTGAACAAGAATAATCCACCAACGCTTTTTAAAAAACATTGGATAAGAAACGCCTTGATTAAGGTCTGGTTACCCTTAAAGGCCTTAATATATAACAAAGCTCCATGCCGGATATCCCTTAGTGAAGCTATATCTGGCCCTATGTCAGATATGACAATTAAATCTTTAACTTACAAACAAATATTAAACAAAGATCAAACTCTGAAGCCCTTAACTCAACTGACATTAGAGGGCTATAAAATAAACTGGTGGATTTATCAACAAATATACTCTCATTATAAAAATATAATGAAAGAAACTGGTTTTATGGTAAATGACACAGCCCTTGACAAGATATTCTTCTCCGATGGGAAGAAAGCTCTTAGTAAATTTTATAATTCTTTGTTAGACTTGAGAACTAATGAAATAGTGGTTAGTGTGTTGCTTCTAGGTAGGAAAGATGGAGTACAAACAACATTCTTTTTTGCATGATTTAGCTCCAGGGCTCTCCATAGATTGTAATTTGGTAAGATTAAAGTTATCAGTTGTGTCCATTTGACCTTGCCCTCCCACAGCGAATAATGACGCAAGACAACTTTGATGGGTATAAAAACTGAGCCACACTTTATTAACACAACAAAACACAGGTCTTACCCACCTGTAACTTTGAGAGGGGCCTGTTGCCATGCAGGTTATTGTCAGGTACCTGGGGCTCTCCCAGAACCCCACCAACTCGGGAGCCTTTGGGCGAGTCACGCCCCATGGTAGCCTGAGATGTCCTCAGGCCTCCAGGGCCAGCCAAATCCCCCCCTCGCCTGGGTTCCAAGCTGCATTCATTGTGGCTCACAACTCAGGCAAGACCTCCACTCGCATCCTTCCCCTGCACTGTAATCTCTGGCTCCTCCACTCGCATCCTTCCCCTGCACTGTAATCTCTGGATCCTCCACTTCAATCCTTCCCCTGCACTGTAATCTCTGGATGATACCAGAGGGGATATTAAAATTGTCCTCACTGGCTCCCTTCCCTCTTCAGAACCGCCAGTGTGACCAAATGCAACCATAAACATGGGAACAGGGAAAATCACCCCCAAGTGCCAGTGTGGGATAGGCAAAAAATCCCGCCCCTCCTTTCCAATATGGGGGCGGGTCAAAAATTCCTATCCGGACCACTAGGAGACCAGTCAGACTCACGCTAGCACTGTTCAACGTGGTGGGTGGGTGGGGGGTGCACAGAGAAGAAAGAGTCTGGATGATAACAGAGGGGATATTAGAATTGTCCTCACTGGCTCCCTTCCCTCTTCACAACCACCCCCATCACGGACCTAGCCTAGCTGTGGCCCGTGATGCCCACCCCCCCCTCCTGTGCGGTCAACTCCTGCAGCCCCCCCCTCAGGTCCTCGAAAAATATATCAAGGCCCATATCCAACAAATGTATACCATCAGACCTGTACAACTCAGGACGTGCCAAACTGATCCTGAGGTGCCTATGACATCACCCCCTTCGCACCCAACAGTGCGGCACACTTCTCTGTTTATACCACGGTGGGATCTGTTAGTACACTGTGGGTCACAATCGGCCCTCCACCTGAACCTGGGGATGATGGTGGACGCCACCAGCTTTACGCTGGGGTAGATGGTCCTCCATATGCCCAGGTCCCACAATATCTGCAGGATCAAAGATTTCCTTGTCTGTGAGGTCAAAATCGTCCCTCCCCCAATAGATCATCATGACGTTGGGGGGATTACCAAAGGCTGCAAAAGATGTGGCATGCAGGAACTGGCTCCACTGCATGCCCCTCCTGCCCCTCCATTCAATGTTTACACCCACCCCCAGACCCAAGTTGGGCCCCCAAGCAGAACGTTTTGCAAACTTTTCTGCCCAGTAAATAAAACTGTGACACAGAACAATAATCCTGCATCTAGGGTTTCCCGCTGCAGCTCCTGCAAAAGATAAAATACAACATTAAACATGGTGCACTGGCTGAACATAAGACTGAAACCAGTGGGGTGACCACCTCCCAATCCTCATGATGGCCCTAGAGTCATACCCATGGCCACCGCGGTGGACGCCACCCCGATCCTGAAGGAGTGTGTCCCAAATCTCACATGGCTAGTCCTACACATTGCAAGGCTGTACTGGTGAGGTGCCAAAACTGGTATTTAGTGAGAGGTGACTTGTCAGCGTGCCGCAGGAGATACCCCTCACCCCTACCCCTAATAGCAAGGTAGGCTTCTAAGGCCCGAAGGGGACAGAGCTCTGCCCAGGCACAGGGACTGAGAACAATCTGCTGCCCCCTGCCCCACTGGTCCATCTTAGACCTCCAGAGGCAGATGGACAGGCTAGCTTCCAATCGTGTTACGTCATTGATTTGAAGGGCCAAGTTGGAGTTGTCCAACCTATTGGAAGCCACCAGTTTGCTTATTCTAAATGCACAAAAAAAAAAAAACGCTAGCATGGCTGCAGCGTGGAGCAGCATCACTTCAAAACCATCTGTGCATATTGAGGTCCATTGCTCGCTCAGCCATGCCATAATGTCTGGCGTCATAGGGGAACGGTCACCAGGTGCCCTGATGCTCTCCTTACTCCACCCCTCTATCATTTTCCACAACCTGAAGTTGCTTGTGGTATCGGCTAAGCCAAGCAACTTTGCATGAAAAGCCAAGGTGGCAAGCTTGCCCTGCATAGATGAGGGGGCCAATCCCTTCCTATGAAGGTACACCAGGTACTGCTTGAGGTGATCTATGGGCAACGGCCAGTTGTGACCAATCCCATCATGGTCTAGAAATCACTAAACTCTCGGACGGTGGTGTCATAGCTGTGCCTTGTCTGGGGTGCAAGGGTGAGGCCTAGGGCCTGGTCGGCTTCCTCTCTCCAATTCCCCCATACCTCTTCTGGTAATTCCTCCAGTAGGTCGGATGCTCCTGGGGCCAGGGCCCTGAAACACTTGACCTGTTGGTGGGAAAGCACATCGGCCAGACTGTTTTCAAGGCCCGGAATGTGTTGGGCATGCAGGGCTATGTTGTACTGGAGTGCCCGCAAGATAAGTGCCTGCACCAACTCCATCACCCTCTCAGACTCGGAGGTCAAGTTATTCTCTGTATGGACTACAGCCATGTTGTCACACCAGAACCTCATGACCGAGTTAGCCCACTCATTGGCCAGGTGCCAAAGCACCATCGCCCCTTCCAGAAGATGCCATAGCCTACGCCCCCCGCTGCATCTGTTTGGACCTGGAAGTTGCATCCCATGCACATCTCTGTCCTCCAAAAGGAAACACCATTGAAACCCTGGAGGAATTGGAGCCACACTAGCAAGTCCAATCTCATGTCAGCTGTCATTCTGGTGTGATGGTGGGGCTTACCCAGGCCCTGCATGGCCATGCAAAAGTGCCTAAGAAAAGGTCTATCTGGCACTACCACCTTGCAGGTGAAATTCAAATGGCCCACCAGTTCCTGCAACTGCCGCAGCATAACCCTACTGTGCGGTAATATTTCTTCCACCCTCGGTTTCAGTGCTTCCAGTTTGTTGGGGGGCAACCTACAGGACTGTTCCCAAGTATCTATTTCTACACCCAGAAAGGTAAGGACGGGCACAGGGCCCTCAGTCTTGTCCTTGGCGAGTGGCAAACCCAGTTCTTTGGCCAATCCCTGGAACGATTCAAGCAAGAACCTACAAGTGCCTGAAACCTTCGGGCCACAGAAAAGAAAGTTATCCAAACTGTGGGTGACTTCCCGAGACACTTTGAAAATCCTGAGCTTCCATTTCAGGAATGTGCTAAATTTTTCAAACGTGGCACAAGACACAGAACAACCAAAAGGCAGTGTCCTGTCCATGTAAAACTGTCTCTGGAATTGGAAGCCGAGGAGCTCAAAGACGTCTTGGTGCACCGGTAGAAGGAGAAATGCAGATTTAATATCGCACTTGGCCATCTCTGTGCCGGGTCTGCACGCTCACACCAATGTGATGGCTTCATCAAAGGACGTGTAGCATACTGATGCTACCTCTGACAGGATACCGTCATTTACTGACGCACCCTCTGGATACGATCGGTGGTGGATAAGACTAAATCCACTGGTAGCCTTCTTGGGCACCAATCCCAGGGGCAATACTCTCAGGTGGAGCAACGGTGGTGAGGCAAAAGGGCCTAGGACCTAGCCCTCGCTCAGTTCCTTGTCTATTTTTTCCCTGGCAACATGTTCCATCCCTATAAGGGACTTAAGATTGCCTGCGGTGGTTGGGCCATGTGCACCTTGAAATTGAATACGAAAACCCAATGTAAAACCCTTCAAGAACAACATAGCAGCCTCCCTGTCAGGATATGACCGTAACCACTGGGCAAGCACCGTTACCTTAATCAGACTGGGCCCCTTTTGGAGGGGGGGCTGGGCACCTGCTGTCTGTTTCTTGGAGCCACCTCCCTCCTTAGACCATGGCTGCTGACCCCATGCCCTGGCACAATTGAGTGCCGCATGCTGAGCTCCACAGATGGAGCACTCGTGTCAAAAGTGGCAGGATTTTCTTTTTTTTATTTATTTAAAGGTTTTATTGGTTACTTGAAATATGGGGTAGGGGGAAAGGGAAAGAAGGAGGGAAATAAAAAAACAGAAAAAAGAAGGGAGGGGAGGGAAGAAGAAGAAAGGAAAGATAAGGGGCAATAGATACATTGGAAACAGTTTGACAAACAAAGACATTATTGAGTACAAAACTAGTGCTAGATATTGTTGGGTGTACAATAGCTTAATGTTTATCAAGCTCAGCTGCGACACCCTGCCATCTTCTTGTAAAAAGTTCTTCGCAGTCTCCTTTCAAATTGCCAGCAAGCTTATGAATTTCCATGCAGTTTCTTATCTTACAATACAGCTCTTCCTCAGCTGGGGTTACAGCTTGTTTCCAAAACTGTGCATACAGAATCCTAGCAGTTACAATTATGTGTTGTATTACATAATTTTGATCCTGTGAGATGCTCCTGTCTGCTATATTAAGTAAAAAGAGCTCTGGTTTAAAATCTAGGTTAGTTCTGAGAACTCTCTCTATAAAGTTCTTTACCATAGACCAGTACATAATTGCTTCACTGCATATCCACCACATATGATAAAATGTTCCTGGATTCTTTTTGCACTTCCAACACCTAAAAGTGGCAGGATTTTCTATTGCAGCTACCCTGTCCATTAAAATCCCAGCACACAAGCCGGGGTTGAACCTGCTGGCCCGCCCACCTAAGGGTGGGCAGTCATGCTGGGTGTAGGGCGCTTAATTATATGATGACTATCGAAACTATCACCGAGGGTGGGGCGTACTGGCATCATTATTTGGAGCCACAAGGACTGCAGTGGTTCATCGCACCACAGATGGGGTGGGTGGCTGTTTTCATCCTAAATTTTTCATCATACGTGAGCCAGGCAAACCCAGGGAAGTCAACATATGCCTTAAATGCGATAGCCTGATATTTAAACATCGACTGAGCCCTCCACGGGTGGGCCTGCAGCACAGTCAACATGTAGATGCCGTAGGCTGGGAGCCAATTAATCCACGACCTGTCTGGCTTCTTACGTAGCTTCCTATCCCTTTCTTTTGGGTCCTCTTTATCGATTTTCTTTTGATCCAACTCACTATTTAGCAGACTAAATAGTTCCACGTAGTCTCCCCTCCATATCTGCTCCCTAGTGTTCTGTGCCAAATGATCCCCCAACGGCATGGCATAGTCTGCATACAGCAAGGCCGTGTAGGGGACACCTACATACGCCGGTGTTGGCACCCAATGGGGTGTGCCCGGGGTGGCACTGGGCCACGCTCCAGGGATCAATGACTGCTGTGAGGCCCATGTCATGGCGGGTGGCATGACAGGTTGAGCTGGGTACAGCTGCCCCACCGGAGCCCAGCCACTTGGACTGGGCATGCCCAGCTGCCATGGTGGGGGAGCACTGATTGGTGGCCAGCTTTGGACCGGTAGAGGGCCCTGCTGCATCAGCCATGCATGCCCAGGAGTCACAGTCCCCAACATGCCCTGTGACTGCATATACCCAGCCTGTTCAGCTCCAGGGGAAGCCTGGGTAGGTGGTGGGCCCCAAGGCCATGGTGCTAAGTGTGTATGAGTGCTAAATGAGTACCCAGCTTGCTGGGGGTGCAATGTGTAGCCTGCACACTGTAATTAAAATTGTAAACCGCCCAGAGATGACTTGTAGTGGTATGGGGCGATATATAAGCAGAACACTTTTGTATTGTCCATTGCCGCCACAAACTTATGGTTAATTCCTTCGGTTGCACCGGCACTGCACCCTTCGGCCCCCTGGGCCACCACCTCCACACCGGTGTCTGCTGTTCCCTGCTGTGTTGCACTGTTGTTTGCCGGTATGCCAGATTGGTCTTTTTCTTTGGCCTCCATCTCATGTGTGAGAACAGATTGGGTCCCGTGGGCCTCTAGGGTGGCAGAACGAAATAAAAGCTTGTTAGCAAGATCTCTCAGCTTGGTCCTCTTGCACACTTTAGAGGGCCTTGCTGAGGATCTGGGTTCAGCCCCCTGCGAGAGACTGGGTTGCGGTACCCCTTGGGCCTGTTCAAGGGCCTCCATCTGTGCCCTGAGCTGCTCCCACATGGGCCAATCCCCCTCATCCAAAGAGGAGCCTGGTGGAGAGAGCTCGGGCCGAGGCTTAGGGGCTGTCTCTTTACCTTTTGTCTTGCCCCCACCCTTTTGGGGGGGCATGGCCAAGTGCGAGGCCTGCTGGGCCTGGGCTGATCCCTCCCCATGGTCTCAAGCCCCACTTTCCCCATCCATCTGGGACCACCTGGGCTGCTGTGCTATGTGGCAAGAGGCTGGGGCTAGCCAGCTAGAGTCTGCTATCCGCAGCCTAAAACGGCCCGGCAGCGCACGCTGGTTGCTTGCCGGCCTACCACCCACCCACCTGCACTCCAGATCTCGGGGGGAGCGTTGATACACTCCCCCCATGCCAACAATCCTCGGCTGCAAGGAGGCTCCTTGCCCACCACACAGGACGCTATCCACATGAGTCCTGCCGGTCAGCCGGCGCAGCTGCTGGCTCCAAAATCAGCTGCGGTTGCATGGCTCAATGGCGGGGCGATGGCCTCGCTGTACTCAGCAGGCACAGACACATGGCTGAGCTGGCAGGCCGCTCAGCTGACTTGTTGAACACGCAGCCTCAAAATGGCCACTGGGAGCTAAAATGGCAGCTGCCACATGGCTGCAGAGTCTTTGGGTGCGTCCTTCCTGCAGGACGTGCCAAGAAGAAAGAGGCCTTATCCCGGTTTGGGGGTTGCCTTTATAGGCTCATCCCGCCTCCATCTGGGTACCGGCCAGCCCACCTGGGACCGGCCCTGCACGGTCCCACCTGGGATGATTGCGTGCCTGTCCTAGAAGTCTTGGGGCGGCACGCGCCGGCAGTGGCAGGGGGATCTGACCTCCCGCCGCCGCCCACTCACACCTCCCGAGACTTCTCACCCAGGGATGTCTCCATTGAAATGCATTGGCAATGCATTTCAATGGGGATTGTGCCCCCCTCCTGCCGCCCCTGCACGGTCCCAAGACTTCTCGGAGGGGCCCAGGGGGGTGGTGGGGAGCGATGCGATGGCTCCCCGCCACCCTCCCAGATGGCTCCAAGACTTCCCAGACAGGCCCAGGGGAAAGCCTCGGAGGGGATGGGGGGCGGGGAGTGACCTGATTGCCCCCCCCAACCCCAGCGGTGCAGGCACTGCGATCCTGCGATGTAGTGGGACCACGGTACCTGAACCGTGAAATGGCAGGGGGTGACTGTACTCGCGTGGAGGAGGGCAAAGTAGCTCAGTGGGCGCATGCGTAGCCCCGGAACTGCCATTTGTCCTCCTTTTTTGAACTTGGAGAGACCAAGGCTGCTAGGGGAGTTTGAAGCTTTGCAAGTTAATTTCAAAAGATCACTCAAGTCGTCTACTCCCTTTATAATATTGAATTGATCAGGATCAATTAATGGAGTTAGAGGAAATCTTTGAGGAACCAACACTTGAATTGGTACACGGAACTTTAACGGGTCACTCCTATGCCCAGAGTAGCTTAAAAGAGGGCTAACCCTCACGTCCTGAAATACCTGGAGAGTGAATATCTCAAATCTGCACTGAAATGGCTTCATTTTGCATAGCAAACTGAGGATGGTGGGCTGTTTAAAGGTCAAGATAATCCATTCGAACCGCCTTCCAGAGAGAAGCCATTCAGCTTTTTGTGAATCTACCATATTTCTTTTGCCACGAAGATGACTAATAGAAACAACAATTGTGCTCCTTGTTCCTCTTTTTCCATTATTTGTATTGTTGTTTTGAACTAAAAGTGTAATCTGATATCGTTCTAAGCAGCAATTTTGATTTGTAAGTTTACCATGCATTTCTTCCCAGCTGCTCAGTTGGAAATGTTTTGCAAAACCCTACATGCCTTTGGTAGATCCCTTGCACTCTTTGTGTCATCCATAACCACCCAGAGTTCCCTTTGGGAAATGGGAGTGGGATATAAATGCAAAAATAAATAAATAATCAATAAGGGGAACCAACCCCCCCCCCATTTCTTATTTTGGTTGCACACATATCCCTATATAGATTTGATTGGCCTGAATTGTTTGAGGCAGTTTGTTAGATGGCTTTAGCCTTGGCAAGAAGCTCTTTTAGAGATTCCACTTTGCAATTTACCTTGGGCAGGAGTTTAAAGATTGCTGAAACAGTTTGCACTGTCAAAAGTCATTGAATAGATACCAAATCCATGATGTTTTTATTTGTTAAGCCCTCGTCCACTAGATGAAAAAAAATAGAACCAGCTAGCCAGTTAGCTGCATTCAGGGAGTCTGAGTGGGAGGAAAGAACCTCCCCATTTAGCTTTAATTCAGTGGTATCTGATAAGCAAGAGCTCTCTACCACCACTTGCAAATCTCATTGTAAGGGATCAAAACTATTTTGCAAGGTAACAGCAGCTGGGGGTATTTTGGTTTCTTAAAATTGGAGATTTGCTTTTTAGAAATCCATCAATGTTAAGCTGTTTAGAAGGTTTGGGTGAAGAGGACTGGGGAGCTGGAAGTGAATGCTGCCTCTTTCGTTTCCCCATAGCGTAGTCATGGGAAGTAATCCATTTGGAGATACCCACCCACACAGACCGTTACATACATAAAAAATCTAACCACCACCCATGACAAAAAAGAGAGATGATCAAAACACTTGTAGACCTCAAACTGAAACCGTGCAGCTGTGAAGCCCTAGCACTGAACTCAGCCACCTGAACTAGGCCCTAGAGGCAAATGGGTATTCCAAGAATGAAATCAAAAGAGCCATCAAACTGAAAAAACAACAACCCCAAACTGAAGAAGAAAAACAGCTCCCAACAAAGTATTTCTGCCATACATAAAAGAAGTCACTGAGCTCATGTACAAAGTGTTGAAAAAACACAACCCACAAAGAGTTTTTAGACCCACCACAAAAATACAACAGGTATATATTGGGACCACAAAGTGCAGCAACCAGACCAGAATCAAAGGACATGAAAGACACTGCAAACTAAAACAACCAGAAAAATCTGCAGTAGTTGAACACACCCTGAAACAAAGTGGACATGAAATCCTCTTCCAGGACACAGAGGTACTGGACAACACTACCAGTTAATATGTGAGACTACACTGGGAAGCCATTGAAATCCACATACACAAGCACAGTTTCAACAGAAAAGAAGAAAGTCTAAAAATAAAAAAGCCTGGCTTCCAGTACTGAAAACAGCCTGCAAAAATCTAAGTTCATTGATTCCCACCCAGCCACAAGCACCATTGATCAGTTCACACAATAGAACAGCTAATGACACCCATCACCCACTCCCTGATTGCAGTTAGAGTTAATATTGCTACGAATAGTGAATATTGCTACTAATACATTGTGGCCAAAAGACTAGGAGGAAGTGGGGATTTTCCATGTCTCAGAAACCTTGCATGATCAATCATTAGGGACTGTAATTTTAAAGGCTTAGGTACCTGTCTTATAATATAGGAGTGGGTGTGTCTCATTTCTATTTGCGTATTTCATCTCAAGAGGAGTATTACCAATCCATGACCATCCATGTGGAAGCTAAATGTGAGAGTAGCAGCAAGCTGTGTGGCGGTGGTTAGGAAAATACCTGTCATAGACTGAAATGTTATAAGGAATGTTCGTCTGTATTCCCTCAAAATCTCCAAATATTGTTTCTAGCATTGTCAGTAAGCCATCTATGCATCTATACATTTGTTGGTTTATTGAAAGTATTTAGTGACTGCTTTAGAGTTCATGAGCTCTCCAGAGCGATGAATAACTAAAATTGTGCATATATCAGTGAGGTGATGAAGGCATTTCTTTTTCTATATTTAGGTACATAGAAATGTGGACTAATTATTTTTTTAAAATATTTAGCCAGACCAGAAGACACGAACATCTACCATTTATCATACCTTTCTAAACACACTGCACTGGAATAAGGCCATTGCTGTGCCCAGATCCCACCTGCAATCAATCAACCTCAGCTGCTGAAAGCAGACATCTGGAGAAACAAAACCTATATCCCTTTGGATTCTTTTTTGTCTCCCAGCCTGGCTGCAATGACTATTCCACCTACTAGAATAATAATTCAACAAGGCAAGTTCACTTGAATAATAAGTAAAAGCATTTATTTGGCTAATAAGGATTTCACAGGAATATTCTCTTACTGGAAAATAAAGACACAATTTCCCTTCCTAACTTAAAAAAAATCTAAAGCAAACTTCAGAGGCAAAAGCCACACTACTTTAAGACTACATTGCGAAGCATTAGTCTATTAGTCCATATTGCAGAATCCATTCAGGAAAATCTCTCTGTGTTTCTGACTCTCCATCTCAGTTCAAAGCATGAGAAAAAACATCACATGTCAACTCTTTGACCAATCAGGGTTCACTTGCTTCTTAGATGGAATGTGTCTTTGGTAGAGATGGGCATGAAATGATTTTTTTTGTTCCATTATTCATTATTCGTTTCCATTATGTAATGGAACGAATAAGGACCATGGTGATGGTTTAGGCACAAAACGAACAGAACCAGAAAGATATTTTCATTACTTTTCATTTCATTAATGGCATTGCATAATGAAATGACCTGTTTTAATGTAAAAAAAAATGCCCTGGACATCCGTAAAAACCCAGCGAAAATTATTTATTCTCCCATCTTTGATATAAGGGGTTAGGGACATTGAAACAACATGGCTGCCACATGCCTAATATTGATTTCTGGGGTGTTAAAATGCCCTAGACATCCATAAAAACCCAGCAAAAATTATTTATTTTGCCTGATAATAACAGCCAGTGGGGGTTGGGGTCCTTAAAACATTCATTTATGTCTTTTCTTCCATCGTGAATCGTGATGTATTTTTTTTACGTTAAAGATGACAGATGTCCCCTAAGCCACATGCTTAGGGGACATCCACACAACATGGCTGCCACATACTAATATTGATTTCTGGGGTATTAAAACGCCCTGGACATCCGTAAAAACCCAGCGAAAATTATTTATTCTGCCTGATAATAACAGCCAGAGGGGTTTGGGGTACTTAAAACTTTCATTTATGTCTGTTCTGCCTGATAATAACAGCCAGAGGGGTTTGGGGTCCTTAAAACTTTCATTTATGTCTGTTCTCCCATCGCGATCTATTTTCCCTTTAAGGATGACAGAACATGGATGCCAGCCAGTGAGCCACATTTAAGAAACATGCAAAGAGGGTGAGAGGGGTGCTGATGGGCATTTATGTTTCTTCTCAGATTGCTTTTATTTTGTTTTATTTTCTGGTATTTTTTGAGTCCATTCATAGCTTCCTTGAATTATATATATATATATATATATATATATATATATATATATATATATATATATATATATATATATATATATATATATATATATATATGCATGTTAGGTGTGGATTCGGGTTTCTTCCCGTGTAGAAATCTGGTTGTTCTGGCGACGTTTCGACGAGGTCTCACTCGTCATCTTCAGGCTGGTGTTCTGGCTTCTTTCTTCTTGAAGCAAAGTGTGGTCTCAGTTGAAGTCCTTCTATAAATACTGCTGGGGGTGTGTGGTTTGCTTGCTCTGTTGCTGATTGCAGGTTCCTTTGTTCCTTTGTTCTTTTGTGATCTGCTGTGTGGCTGAGGCGATCGTTAAGGGATTAACTGCTGATGGCTGTTTAGATGGCTGTTTACATGCTGGTGGGTTAGATGGCTGGTAGGTTCTGGCAGTATCCTGGGCTTTGGTGGAGTGGGGTCCTGTGTCTTGTGAATTCATTTTGATCTGGCTACGTGTCTGTGGTCTCCCAATGTTTTTTTGGGTGTGTGAGTGTGCTCCATGTGGTGACTGGAGTGGGGTGCCGCAGTAGATGGTGCAGTCGTGGTTTTGTTATTGGATGGTGGTTTCGTTTCATCTGTGGGAAGGGTCTGGGTTTGTGTTTGGTGTGGATGGAAGGTGGTGGCATCTTGTGTCCTTTTGGACCTGGTGTCAGTCTTTGTGACAGAGGCTCGTCTGTTGACCAGGGCTAGTTTCCAGATGTCAGGCAAGCGGGAGGTGTCATCACGTTTATTCATGTTGTTTGGGTGTTTCTCTATTTCAATGGCTTCCATGATTATTCGACTGTTGAAGTGTTCAGTTTTGGAGATGAGTTTGGTTCTTTCAAAGTCAATTTCATGACCTGTTGTTTTTATGTGCTGGAAGAGAGAGGAAGATTTTTCTTCTTTTTTGACTGCGTTCTTGTGTTCTGCGATGCGTGCGCTTATTCTCCTGTTTGTTTGTCCGATGTATGTGGCTGGACAGACTTTGCATGGTATTTCGTAGACTCCTTGGTTTTCTAGCTCAATCTTGTCTTTGGGGTTTCTTAAGATGTTGGCTATTTTTTGTTCGGTGCAAAAGGCTGTCTTGATATTGTGTTTGTGGAGAATGTTGCTGATTTTGTCTGTGGTGCCTTTGATGTAAGGGAGGAGGGCGGTGCCGTTGTTCTCTTCTGTTTCTTGGTTCTTGGGGGGTGTTTCCTTTTGGATTAGTTTGGTGATGGTGTTTTTTTGGAATCCGTTCGCAATTAAAACATTCGAGAGAGTGTGTAATTCAGTTTTTAGGTGGTCTTTGTCAGCGAGGCGTTTGGTTCTGGAGATGAGGGTTTTTGCTACGGAGTTGATCTGTGCAGGGTGGTGGTGTGATTGTGCATTTAAGTAGCGGTTTGTATGTGTTTTTTTCTGGTAGATGGTATGTCCTAAGGAGCCGTCGGGTTTTTTGTAGATTAGGACGTCCAGGAAGGGAAGTTGGTTGTTGGCTTCTATTTCCATAGTGAATTGTATTTTGGGGTGTAGGCTGTTGAGATGTGTGAAGAAGTTGTTCAGTTTATCTTTCCCGTGTGGCCAGATAACAAAGGTGTCGTCAACATA
>JAPFRF010000010.1:142604322-142817170 GCA_029282475.1 Phrynocephalus forsythii
CTGACTTGAAATCAAAATCTTTTTATTTATGTGGTGTGTATACTATTTCTTTCTTAAGCAAAAGGAAGATTAAGACTGGGTCACGGCTGTTTTAATTGCAACTGTAAAAAAATTTTTACCTCAGCTCTCTGGCAGTTTCAGATTTCTGTTAAGCTACTGTTGCCAAGAGCGAGATTGGCACAGTGCCCAGACTTCAAACTCTTTCTTTCTTTAAATAATATCTCTGTGTTTAAAATACACAGATTTAAATATATTTCTTCGGCTTTTAACCTATAACTTTCCCCCTGACCCTTACAATTCCACTTTCCCTCCAAAAGGAATTCTAATTAGTGAACTCCCGCTCTCACAGAGCCTCTGTCAGTTTTAAATCTCCTCAGGTCTCTTCAGTTTCTGAGGTAAATTTTCTGTCCCCCACAGACCTTTTACTTTGGAGATTTCTTTCTGTTAACACCCAGGGTGTTATTTCCAGACCTTTACCAAAGCCACCCTAAATTCCAGGGCAAACACTTTGGGTCTTTCACCCTAAAAGGAAATTTGTCTCAGCACCTTTTAATTTTCAGGCTGCTGGACAGCACAGAGTTCCTTGACTCTCAGGCAGTTTCCCCAAACAAACCACTGTAGATTTCAGTCTATCCTTTCAGATTTTCTCTTCCAGGTGTCCTATAATTTGTCACGCCAGACTCCCTTTTCCTTTTGGAATCCTGGCCTCCAGACTCATAACAGGCCCACCAAAGAAAATCAGATAGCACTACAGGGTTTTAAGTCTGAATTCCTCTCTCACACACAGGGCTCCCCAAGAACTGAAATTAGCTTCACCTAATTCTCAGTCCTAACCCCTTTTCAGAGGAACTTCCACAGACTACCAACAACACTTGAGGGCTAACTTTTACTAAAGGCTTCTTTTTAAACTTCCAGTTTCAATTTCTTCATAGGGTAGAGGCTAAATATTTTGAGCTGGTGACTTTTTCCCTCAGGCAAACTGGATATATTCAAAATCCGACCGCTGCCCACCAAATTGTGACATCACCCCTTTCAGAGACTGAGTTTTCAAGGCACAACTGGGTTTATTTCAACATCCCACTGCTGTGCCACCAAATTGTGATGACACCTCCCTTTTGCACGTGTAATTGTGATAAAAATGGTAATGCTGCCACCTTTTATTCACTTGGTAATGCTGCCACCTTTTAGATCGTCGCCTTATGAATTGGGACCGACTCAGATGTATAATATAAAAATAATGACGAAGTTTATTGAGAAAATAATAAATATAACAATGTCTGAGGATGGTATGTGTTGCCTTTAACATATAATAGATTTCATCAACTCTTCCAGCCCCCCTGTCTTTAATAAACAGTATAGCCCTCACTGCCTGACAGAACTCTCACAGAGCAGTGCTCTCTCCCAGCACTCACTCTCAAAACCTTCAACTTAACTTAAATCAACTGAACTCCCTCAACTGACTAGGCTCCCCCCTTTTTATATCATACCATTCCCCACCCTCCTGCTGGGATTGGCTGATGATTTGTATATTCATTACTCCTGTTTCCAGGGTTTTGTCACAGCAGGAACAGGTGGAGTTCAAACAATATTGGATAAAATTATTAAAAAAAAGATTTCAGAGATGTTTGGAGGGAACTAAGAGGTGATGAGAGAAAATATTCCTTTTATTCCCCTGTATATAAATTCTATTCTAGAATAGACTGCATATTCATGTCTAAAGATTTATTATCTAGAATAAATAACGTAGGAATAGATATAATACAAATTTCAGATCATGCTATGGTTAGTATGGAATTTATTTCAGGATCTAATTACAGAGAAGCTAAAAGATGGAGGATTGATGAAAGGATCTATTTACATAAGTCAATAATAGATAAAATGTATAAAAATCTGGAAGACACATGGAAGATAAATGATGTAGGGGGAGGGGAAACTATAATTTGGGACACAATGAAGGCAGTAGCAAGAGGGTATGCATTGAAAGAGGCCCATATTTTAAAGCAAATTGCATTCAAAAAATTCAAGATTTGGAAAATGATATTTATTTCAACTAGGGGTAATAGAGTGTTAATGGAGTTACAAGCTAAAAGGAGAGAACTAGAAGGAATTCATTTGGAAAGAGTACAACAAAATTGTCACAAATTAAGAAAAATAAAAAAATGATAGGGGTAATACAGGACCAAAGGGGTTAAAAGGTGTAATAAAATGAAGGAAAAGCTAGAGGCATTCCACGAGTACTATAAGAATCTTTATGCAAATAATAACCCACCTACAAGTAGAATTTCTGAAGTTGTAATGGAAAATACTATAATAAAAATTCAAAATGAAGATAGTGTAATGATGGATCAGTTAACAACAGATGAAGAGATTGAGAGAATTATAAACAAATTGAAGATAGGTAAAACACTGGGAACTAAGAAATTATTAATACCTAAAATGAAGGAAGTATTTAATAAGATTATTAAAGGAGGGGTAATTCCACAGTCTTGGAAAGAATCAATTATAGTATTGATCTTAAAGCCAAATAAAGATCCAACACTTATGGATTCATATAGACCAATTTCATTGATTAATCAAGATGCAAAGATATTTACAGCGATTATGGCTAATAGATTAAATAGTTTTTTTAGGGAAGTATAGAAATAAGGATCAAACGGTTTTGTTAGAGGTAGACATATGGCAGATCTAGTTAGAAGAGTTATGAACAATATGTATTTAGCAAATAGTAAAAAATGGAAGGTAGGAGTAATTTCATTAGATATTTTTAAAGTTTTTGATACGGTAGAATGGAGTACATTAAAGATTTTAATTAATCAATTAGGTTTTAATGCTCAATTTAGCAGTATAATAGAAGGAAGAGTGTTGAGGAGCTTGTGTAAGACCTGTATTTCCCTCCTATTGAGCAGAAATACCTATATCATTTTAAGGAAGGACACTAAATAAGCAGAGTTTGTAGAGTGCAACCATGGTAGCCACTAAGGCTAAAAAAAAAAAAAAAAAAACTGTGGCAGGGCAAAGAAAACTTCCAGAAACCTGGCACAGAAATCAGTGGTAGATTTTTGTGCGGTATCAGATTCCATTAGCCAACTTGAACATTCCACTTCTCCTAATCAAAGGCCATCGAGGGAATTTACATCAAGCACCCCATTTTTACTGGAAAATGCAGGTACAAGTAATAAAGAGAGACACCAAGATAATATTGGGGGAAATCCTCAATATGGAGAGGAAATTGGAAACTGGTCCCTGGACCCAGGACTCCTAGTAGAGGCTTTCTCAGCCTCTATAGACTCACTCTACAAGCACCTAAACACACTAGCCCCTGGACCCAAGGAAAACTACAAGGAAGAAAAAATTAACCTATTTGCCAATGATATATTATTAATAATTAAAAGCCCACTGATTAATATTTATACATTACAGAAGCATTTAAGGGGCTTTGAGGAAGCAACAGGATTAAAGGTTAACTGGAACAAATTTGAATGTATGTTATTAAATTATAGTGAAGATGAGAAAAAGATGTTTAGGGAAGTATTTAAAGGCAAATTAATAAATAGTATTAATTATTTGGGGATAAAATTAGCATGGAATTTGCAAGATATGTTTAAAATAAAATGTTGAGAAAGTTAAGAAAGAGATTAATGCACAAATAAGAGAATATCAAAAATTAAGGATTTCTTGGTTTGGAAGAATTTCAGTATGCAAAATGAAAATTATCCCCAAATTAAATTTTTTATTTTGGATGCTACCTATAGAATGGGATGAAAGTGAATTTAAAGGGATTCAGGGAAAAATTAATATGTTTTGTAATTGCAATAAAAAAGCTAGGATTAACAAGAGTCTGTGGTATATACCACAAAAAGAAGGTGGTTTAGTTTTACCTAATATTAAGCTATACTACATAGCCAATAAATTAAGACATATTCCAGATTTAATAATAGGGAATGACAATTTAATTTGGAGACTTATAAATTACACAAAAAGAGAATATTTTTTTAAGGAAGACATTAAAGTTCAGTTAAAAAAAGATAAATAACCCATTTTTGAAAAAATACTATGAAATGTTGGAGGAGCTTTAGGGATATTTTAAGCCCAATGGTTTCACCATTAGCATGAATAACAGAAATTAAGAGTTTCCCAGAAAATTTAAAGGGGAGTCTAAATAGGCTATTGTCTGATAGAAAAGTTATATACTTGCGGGATTGGTTAAAGCAAATGCGGACTAGACAAAGCGTAAAGGAAAAGTTGGCAGGAAATGTTTCCTGGTTGAACATTATACAATTGGAAAATTGGACTAAAGAATGGATAGCTAAAGTAGGAGAATGTAGAAAATTGACCAGATTTGAAGAAATTATAAGAAATGAAATAGAAAATAAGGAACAGAGGAAAGGTATTGTAAGTGAGATATATAAAATATTAATTCAGGAGGATAATAAAAAAATAATAAGTTAAGAGAGATATGGCAAGAAGATATCAATAAACAGATAAAAAAGGAAGAATGGGGGAAAATGTGGAATAAAAGAATAGTGAAAAATATGTCAGTGAGAGTAAACGAGAACTGTTACAAATATTGGAGATGGTATATGATGCCAACGAAGTTAAATACAATAAATAAAGAAATATCTCCAATTTGTTGGAGATGTAAAAAAGAAAAAGGGACATATGTACATATGTGGTGGGCATGTGAGAAAAGGAAATTTGAATGGAATTTGGTTCTCAATGAAATGCAAGAAATATTAGGGGAAAAGATTCCAATGTCCCCCCAGCTGGCATTGTTAAATATAGTTGCAGATACACAACTGAAGAAAGAGGAGGGGAAACTGGTAATTATAATGGTTACGATTGCAAGGTTGATTTTTGCTAAATATTGGAAATCTAATAATCAATTAGTGATGGGAGAATGGTATAAATTGTGAAATTAAAATTAGGAAAGGGCTGAGCAAATCTAATGATTTTACTGGAATATGGGATAAAATATTGGTATATGTATTTCAAAAGGGTAAAGGGTATACACCCGGAGAAGATTCAATGTACTTTTGGAGGGAAATGGGCAGGTCATTATTATGAAGTTGTCATTCTGTTCAAGTCCCGAGGGTGATGGGTTGCACGGGGTCTACGTATGTTATATTGTTATATTTTAGTTATATGGATGTGTGTGGGTTTTTTTTCTTCCTTATGTTATTGTGCTGATTTTTCTGTTCTTTTGCATATATAAATAAAATAATAATAATAAATAAATAAATGGTTCTTATAAGTAAAAAAAAAAGAACTACAACAAGCTCAAAGAAATTTACTATATTTGAAAAGAATTTTTTTAATATATCAATAAAAATTTGAAGATGTAAGCTAGGATAGCACAGAAAAGAAAAGAAAAAAGTAAGATAGGAAGGATAAAAGACCTAAGAGGTAATAACTATACAAATGAAAGAAAAATTAAAAGCTATACAAGAATTCTATCAAGCTATATACAGCCAAGAATAATAGGAAAGAAGATATAGAACAATACATGAGTAAAAACCTAAAGTTAACTTTAGCAGAGGGAGACATATTAGAAATGGAGACACCTGTTAAAGATGAGGAGATAGAGGATGTAATAAACAATTTAAAGAACGCCAAAACTCCCGGAGCTGATGGATTGGGACCTGAATTTTATAAGATATTTAAATTCATCTTAATACCCAAGTTAAAGAAGCTTTATAATAAGATAATGGAAGGAGAGCAAGCCCCAAACTCCTGGAAACACTCGTTAACTATTTTAATTCCTAAGCCTAATAAGGATCCAACAGATATTGGATCTTACAGACCAATATCTCTTATAAATCAAGATGCTAAGATTTTCACAGCAATTATAGCTAAAAGAATGAATACCTTTATAGCTAAATATATTAATGAAGACCAAACTGGTTTTATTAAGGCTAGACAAATGTCGAACTCTATAAGAAGAACTTTGAATGTTCTTTATGAGATGGGAAGATTGGAAGATAAAGCATGTATTCTATCCTTAGATTTATTTAAAGCTTTTGATTGTGTTCAATGGTCTGCTTTAAAACTTGTGTTAGAGAAATGGGATTTGGAAAAAAATTCTTAGGTGTAATAAATCAACTTTACTCAGACAGTACTTCTTCAATTATAGTTAATGATGGGATGACAGAACAGATTACTTTAGGCCGAGAAATGAGACAGGGTTGTCCTTTATACTACTACTGTTTTATTTAGTTATAGAGTTATTTGCAAATGCAATAAGAGATTATGAACTAATCAAAGGTGTGGGGAAGGAGAGGAAGATTAAAATCAGTTTATTTGCAGATGATGCCTTACTAACAATAAAAAACCCATTAGAAAATATACCAAAAATAAAATCACATTTAGAGAAATTTGGTGAAATAACTGGATTATGTGTAAATTGGCAAAAATCAGAAGTTATGTTGCTTAATCATGATAAACAAGAAATTGAGAAAATTTCCAATCATGGATTGAAAAGCCATAAATACATTAAATACTTAGGGATATATTTAGATAAGGATATTCTTAAGACTAAGGAACGGAACTATATCAAATTAAAGGAAGAGATGAGAAACAAATTACAAAATTACTCCAAACTAAATCTATCATGGTTTGGCAGAATTGCATTGGTAAAAATGAAGATACTTCCTAAAATTAATTTCCTTTTTAGAATGTTACCTATTCAGTGTACAGAAGCTGAACTTAAAGCTTTTCAAGAACTGATAAACAGATATTGTAATGGTGGCAAAAAAGCAAGATTAAATAAAAGCTTTTGGTACAGATCTCAAAAGGAAGGAGGTATAGGTATACCTAACCTCAGAAACTATTATATAGCTAATCAGCTTAGTTGTGTGGGGGAAATACTATATAGGCCGGAAGAGCTAATATGGTGGGAACTTGAATCAGATGAGCTAAAAGGAGACATAAATAAATACTTGTTCAGATTCCCCAAAAAAGATATCAAATTAAAAAAACCCTCCTGAGTTCCTTAATAACTACTTGGACAAAGTATGGGAGGAAATTGGCACTGGAAGGATCCCCTTTTTGTTTAGTGATAGATCAGGAAAATTTGCCCACAAATATGAATAAATATGGAGAATTATTTAAAATAATGAAAGTGGCAAGATTAGAATAATCAATTAATAAGAGGAGAAAAAAGCAAGAAATTAAACACATACTACAAGCTAAGGATTTAACTTGGATGAATTATGCTCAGTTAGAAAGTTGGACGAAAGACTGGATTAGGAGAAACACACAACCTAGAGAATATACAAAGTTTGAACAATTCTTATTAACATATGAACCAGAGAAAGGAAATCCAGGGAAAGGAGTGGTAGGTAAAATATATAAAATAATCGAGGATTCGCTAGAGGAAAGGGAGCAAGAAACAATAAGAGAAGTCTGGAAGCAAGATATTGATAAAGAAATAAAAAAGATGAATGGAAAAGAATCTGGAACATGAGGATTTTATTATCATTATCAGTCAGAATAAAGGAAAATTATTTTAAACTAATTTAAAATGGTATATGACACCAGTCAGATTGAACAGAATAAATCCAAGATATTCTAAGCTTTGCTGGAAATTTGAAAAAAAGATAGGCACCTACATCCATCTTTGGTGGGAATGTGAAATAGTTCAAAAGTTTTGGCAACAGATTTTTAGTGAGATAAAAGAAATATTCCAAGTTGATATTGAATGTAACCCAGAAATTGCACTGTTATCATTACCACTTACTAATGAATATGATATAAAAACAAAAGAATTAATCGCAAATCTTATGATAGCAGCAAGGCTGATTATAGCTAAAAACTGGAAATTGAAGCTAGATTTTAAAATTGTGGACTGGTATAATGAAGTGTGGGATATAGCTTTAAATGATAAATTGTCTTGCAGTTTAAAAGTTCGGCGAGGGGAAATAAGGAAGGATATTTTTTATGATATTTGGGGAAAATTTATAGACTATGTACTACTAAAAGGGAAAGGGAAACAACTGACTTAGAATCCAACACAGTTCTGGAGAAAAGGACTCTAAGAAGTCAGCTAGAAAAAGAGAAGATGAAGAAGGAAAGGAAACCAAAGAAACAACTGGATGGTCCCGGGAGAGTGAGGGTGCAGTTTTATTGTTTGTATTTTTTGTTAGTTAGTTTTATTATAAAATAAATAAAAATTAAAAAAGAGAACAAGTTTTATATGTTGGTTGTGTGAGTGCACTGTATGGGAGCCAGCCACTTGGCAGGCCACAATGCATGCAGAATAAATTGAACTCAACTTGGATCACATGTTCTGCTAAATGTCTCATAAAATAACAAGGCTTGGAAAACTCTCATGGCAGCCAGTTGTTGTTTGACTCCAGTCACACTCAGCTCTATGTAGCCTTGTCAGTTGTGACGAATGGTGGGAGGAGGACACAGAACCACACTGTTTCCTCAGCCCTCGTCTCCCCCATTTTATTCTCTGTTTAACTTCTGCAAACCTGTTTAGAGAGAGATGCTATTTCCCTAATGCATTTCCCAGCCACAGTGTAGCAACAAGGAACACAAGCAGAGCAGCTTATGGCTCCTTCCAAAAGTGGTTGCAGTGCTAAATTCTTTTCTTCAACTTAGCAGAGAAGAGGAGAGCAGGTGCTGACCCCCCCCCCAATGTAGTAATTATCTCCACTCTAGTGAGCCATAATTACTGTATTCCCTGGGGAGCAGAGCAGCCAAACCTGATTATAGCTGAATAAAACCTATCTAAGTAGAATCATGACTTCCTTTTTCAGTCTGTGGAAGTCCACTAAACCTCTATTGCAGCTGTTTTCATATTTTACTTTTTCTGATTATAAATCTGTAAGGTGTCTTGTAAATAGATATCACTGTTAAGCTCTTATAGATTTGTTTAACCCCAGTGGGATTTTCTTGACAAAGAGATGATGAATGCCTGCTCCAAATGTGATACTGAATGTATTTGTTTGAAGATGAACATCTGCTTCATTTCATATTCCTTTCCACTCACACATCATATAATATGTTTATTAAATACGGGCTTGCCAGGAAACCTATTTATAATTTGAACAGATAACATTGGTGTTAGTATTGCCCAGAAATACCAGAATGAAATTTCACGCAACTCCTATATTCAATATTGAATTAATGATTAGGCTTTAGCCAATAGGAATTTAAGCTGTTGACAGTATACATCTTATCAAGAGATTGGGAAGCTCCTTTTAAAAGAAGTTAGTTAGACATTTCTATTTCTAATAGCTGCAAAAAAATAGCTCAATACTTTAGTTATCGGGCTGTGGACCCCAAAGTTGGGAATCCGATTCTCCTCAATAAGAAGAGTTGTACCTGATGATCCATAGAGTGTCTTCCAGCTCAACAGTAAAAGAGTAAACAGAGTAAAATACTATAGAAGTTGATTTACAGCAGAAGTACCATTTTTAAAAAGTATTATTTTACTCTATTCTTTAAAATTAAAAGTGACTAAGGGGGCTGTACTGATTAACTAAGGCGGCTGAGCTGAAGGTTGGGCTTAATCCAAATGACTAGGGATCTTGAACTACCCTCACCTTGGACTAATTTGGTGGCTTTATCCCTGACTGGTGGAGGCATTGATTTGTCACAACTATCTTATTTGCCTTTTCTCCACTCTTGTTTTATTCTTTTGTTGGCTGATCATAGCAAGCTGAGGAGTTGTGTTAGCAGGTCCTTCTGCCAGCCAGATCTCTGAAATTAGCTAATCTCAATGGAGAGGGCAGTTGAATCTCTATTAGTTTTTGGACAAAGGTATTTGTAACAAGTCACTATTTACTTGTAATTAATTTACAGTTCAAATTTAGCTATTTGTGATTAGTTACTTCTAAGTTTTACCACTGATATTGGGAATTCCAAAGAAAAAAGCTCTAAACAGGATAACCTTTTGTTTCTATCAAATATTGCTCCTTTTATTCATTTTTAAAGAATCTGTTTTGGCTAATTTAGCATTATGGAAAAGTTTCTTCTATTTAAATAAGTAATTCTATTTTGAAGAACTAGAGTACCAGCTAGCCTTACAAAAATGCTATGCATTCCTACAGACAAATCAGTCCCTTGATCATAGCAGGATTCTCTGCCAAATGTATTTGTATGGAATTGCAGCCTCAGTGGCCTCCGCCCTCACATGTGCTGTTCTCTAGCTGATTGAAAATGTCTTGGGATCAAAAGGCAGAGTAAAATGGCAAAGTAGGTCAAAGATCAGTAACTGTGGTAGCAAAGCAGAACACGGTTGGGATGCAATATTGCTATTTATCTTATTTTTATCTCACCTTCCCTCTAAGCTGCACAAGTTGGGAGACATGGAAATTATATTGATTTTAGTCACATATTTATGTATTTAGAAGACATGTATTCAGCCATGCTCACTCTGCCCTTGCAGAGCAGTTCTCCCCAAAGTGGCATAGAACAAACATTTAAAACAATCCAATAGAGCTGCACAATAAATGATTTACAAAATCAACAACAGAAGACAGCACACATAAAGGAAATAAAAAGCGAGTACCAGAATTATTAATAATGCAGTCCTGTACATATATACTCAAAAGGAAACAGAGGTCAAGGGAGCTTACTTCCCATCATGTTGATGTAGGGCTGCAGCCTGAAAATTTCAGGAAAGTAGAAATCACTTTAGGGCTCCTCTTACCATAAGCCATGCTGAAAGATGGAGACACTTTTAGGCTTTCAGGTCACACAGCTGAATAGTGGTTTCCTTTGCCCAAGTTTAAAGCTCTCTTCTAAAGTTAAATGTATCTTGTACAACCACAAAGATAAGAAATCCAGGTTTAGAACTCTATCAATTACACCACAATCTATTTTAATGCTATAGTAGCTGGAATAAAGGTAGAAACATGGCAACTGGCATTACTTTTCCAGCCTGAAAGAAAGGTGAGACAGAAGCAATGGGGTAGACTTGGGTTACACTTTATTATTATGCATGAACAATTAAACAGCTTAACTGAAGAGGGGCCTGCAGTAGTGGGGAGCAACAGAGGATACTTAAAAGGTCACCTATAAGGGACACCATAATTTTTTTGGGGGGGTGACCCTCACCCCTCATTGCCTGATAAGTACTCACTGGGCATAACATACCAATAGAACAGTGATCCAACCTGATATCAGCTCCTTTCCACACCTGGTTGGTCTTAGGTCATCTAATTGCATTGCATTGGCATCCTTCAGTCTCGAAAGACTATGGTATCATGCCTGGAGTAGAGATCCTAAAAACAACACTTAGTATTAGAGATGGGCACGACTTGAAAAAATTTTTTTCGAGTTGTCGTTAGTCGGGCCGGTTTCGTTTTGGGTCGTTTCCATTTTTCGCGAAAATTATTAGTCGGTTCATTTTTTCTTTTTTTGTTTTCGTTAGTACTGGTTTTTTTGGGGGGTAGCGGGCTCCTGGAGGCACCTCTGTGGGGTAGGTGCCTCCTCTGGCCCGCTATAAAGGGAAAGCGGGCTCCTGGAGGCACCCGTGGGTGCCTCCTATCCTCACCCACTAGGAAGGGGAAGCAGGATCCAAGAGACCCCTCAACATGGGGGTCTCCCCTCCTCACCTGCTGCTGCAAAATGGCATGCATAGCCATATGGATATGCATACCAGTTGCAGACAGTGAGACCAGTGAACCCAGAGCCATAGGGTGATGCCTAAGGCTCTCGCACCGCCATGTCTCACAAAGAAGGGAATCGTACTTGCGTGTAGTGCAATGCAAGTAGATCTGGCTTAGGGTTAAGGTGGATTAGTGCAAGGGCTAGGGTTAGGCTAGTGACGGGTAAGGTTATGGTGGACTAGTGGGTTGCACCTCTGGGTGCCTCTCTGACCCACTAAGAAGACAGTCTGTGACGTATGGGTAAGGAGTCAAGGATTAGGGTTAGGGTTAGGGGGATAGGGCAGGTTTTAGGGGGCTTTTTGGCACATCCCAGAAGTCTCCATGGCCAAGTGGCCATGCGATTGGTGGGATGGCTCCAAACATTTGCATGGTCGTCCACTCCCACATGGCTGGCCACTCGGCCAGCCCATCATTGCGCAGGTGTAAATAAAATAAAATAAAATAAAATCAATGGAGGACAGAGGAGGAGAGGAGAGACATTTTGTTGCAAGAAAAAACCCACTGCTACTGTGAAAAATCTGGCAGTTTATAAATTTTCGCGTATTTCTGTTGTGCTTGTGTGTTTTTGGACCACGATTTCAAAAACAATATTGCGTTCGCCGCCCCATTTTGGATCCCCCGCCCGCACCGCATGGCATGGCGAGTCCGGTTGCCCAGGACGGGGGGGAGGCGGGACCCCCCCTCCAGAAACCACCCCTCCGGTAGGTGCCCTGCGCCCTTAGTCAAGGGCGCTTTAATTGCGGCGGCCGGCGGCGAGACTGGGCTTTTTGCTGGCTGCGAGCCTGCGGTGAGTCCCACCAGAGCAGCCCAGGACGGGGGATGGGGGGGAGGCCGGGGACCTCCAGAAACAACCCCTCTTGGTAGGTGCCCTGAGGCACGGCAGGCATTTTTCCACCTGCTTTTTGGCCAGGAACCGGGTTTTTTTAACTTTTAAAAACTTTTTTTCTGTGCCGCGTGGCATCACGCGATCGCACGATGCAAGGAACGAGCACGACAAATCAGACCAAAATTGTTCGTTCGTTGGTTCGAGCTCAAAGTCTGGCGGAGTAATTCCCGTTACCGTTTCCGTAGAGTAACGGAACCGAGTAACGGAAACGGAAACGGGAATACTGCTAAGTCGTGCCCATCTCTACTGGGGACAGATGTATTCTGTTTCTTGCCCGATCCTTGAGTTTTGTTCTTTCCGTGCCTGCCTCTTTTCCCCTGCCTGTTGGACAAATGCCTCTTCAAATTTATGTAGACCATGCTGTATCTCTTGCCTCCAGACAGTGCGATCGGAGGTCAGGGTTTCCCATCTGTTGAGGTCCATTCCCAAGGCCTTCAGGTCCCTCTTACAGATATCCTTATAACGCAGCTGTGGTCTCCCTCTGGGGCGCTTTCCCTGCACTAGTTCTCCGTATAGACGATCTTTTGGGATCTGGCTCTCATCCATTCTCACACCGTGTCCAAGCCAGCGTAGGCGTCACTGTTTCAATAAAGTGTACATGCTAGGGATTCCGGCTTGATTCAGGACTATGCTATTTGGAACTTTGTCGTGCCAGGTAATGTTGAATATTCACCTAAAACAGCGCATATGGACGGTATTAAGCTTTCTTTCCTGTCGGGCATGGATGGTCCAAGACTCGCTGCAATACAAAAGTGTGCTCAGTACACAAGCTTTATAGACTTGTATCTTTGTATGTTCTGTCAGCTTCTTATTGAGCCATACTCTCTTTGTTAGTCTAGAAAACATAGTAGCTGCTTTACCTATACGTTTATTCAGCTCAGACTCTAGTGAAGGTGTATCTGAGATAGTTGAGCCAAGATACACAATGTCATGGACAACTTCCAGTTCTTTTGCAGAAATTGTAATGTGAGGAGGAGAGTCCACATTCTGGCCCATTATTTGTGTTTTTTTCAGGCTGATTTCTAGCCCAAAATCTTTGCAAGCTTTACTAAAATGGTCCATGAGTTGGTTGGACATCTTCGGCAGAGTGAGCAGTAATGGCGGCATCATCAGCGAAGAGGAGATCCTGCAAACACTTCACCTGTACCTTAGACTTTGCTCTCAGTCTAGAGAGGTTGAAGAGTTTTCCATCTGATCTGGTCCAGACATAGATACCCTCTGTTGAAGTTCCAAAAGCATACTTCAGCATGATAGCAAAGAAGATCCCAAACAAGGTTGGCACAAGGACACAGCCCTGCTTCACTCCGCTTCGGATGTTGAAGGGATCTGACACTAGGCTATCAAAAACTACATTGTCCTTCATATCCTCATGAAAAGACCTAATGATGTTAAGGAGCTTGGGTGGGCATCCAACCCGGAGGAGTATTTTAAAGAGTCCGTCCCTACTAACCATATCAAATGCTTTCGTAAGATCTATGAAGGCTACAAAAAGTGGCTGTCCTTGTTCCCTGCATTTCTCCTGCAACTGCCTGAGGGAAAATACCATATCAGTAGTGGACCTGTTGGTTCGAAAGCCACACTGTGATTCTGGGTAGACTCTCTCTGTAAGTATCTGGAGCCTCTTCAGTATAACACGTGCAAACAGCTTCCTGACAACACTAAGACAGATACCACGATAGTTGTTACAGTCGCTCCTTTCACCTTTGTTCTTATAAAGCGTAACAATATTAGCGTCCTTCATATCCTGTAGTACTCCCCCTTCCCTCTGGCAAAGGCAGAGGATTTCGTACAGTTCAGTGGCAATGATCTCTTTGCAGCACTTCAGAACTTCAGCAGGGATGTTATCTTTCCCAGGTGCCTTGCCAGAGGCAAGTGAATCCAGAGCTACACTTAGTTCTTTTGGTGTTGGTTCATTGTCAAGCTCGTCCAAGACAGACAAGCACTCAATATTATTTAAGACTTCTTCAGTTATTGTGTTTTCTCTGGAATATAGTTCAGAGTAGTGCTGCACCCAGCGTGCCATCTGCTGCTCACCTGAAACAGTCTTTAAGGGTGCAGTTTTCTTATGTATTGCCCCTAAGGCCTGTTTAATTCCATCATACATCCCCTTGATGTTACCTGTATCAGCTGCCACCTGAATCTGAGAACACAGTTGCAGCCAGTAATCGTTAGCACATTTCCTGGCAGTCTGCTGGACTTTATTATGAACAGCTCGCAGGGCCTGTAGGTTTGCTCACTGGGACAAGCTTTATATACAGTCAAGGCTCTCCTCTTTTCCTCAATAGCTGGCATCAGCTCTTCTGTGTGGGCTTCAAACCAATCTGCTGTCTTTCGAGTCTCCTTGCCGAATACTGATAAAGCAGTGTTATAAACAACATTCTTAAAATGTTCCCAATGTTTAGATGCATTATCTTCCGCAGGGCCAGGAAGACCTTCCTTGAGTACATGGGAGAATTCCTCCACTTTTCCTTGGTTATAGGTCTTACTGGTATCAATTTTTGATCTTCTTTCCTTCTTCAGGTGGTTATAAGTCTTACTGGTATCAATTTTTGATCTTCTTTCCTTCTTCTGCAATCTCTTTGTTTTCAGTTTTACTTTGCTGTACACCAGGGAGTGTTCTGTGTCACAGTCGGCACTCTGATAACTGTGTGTGATTGTAATGCTAGAGATGCTGGAGCGCCTGATGAGAATCAGGTCGAGCTGATGCCAGTGCTTCAAACTTGGATGTGTCCAAGAGACTTTGTGCTGGGGCTTTGTGTTAAAGAATGTATTGCTGACACAGAGACCATAACAGCAGAAAAACTCCAGCAGGCGTTGGCCATTTTCATTCATCTTTCCAATGCCGAACCGACTTAGGCAGGTGGGCCAGGAGTTATAATCAGCTCCAACCCTGGCATTAAAGTCACCGAGGATAACTATTGGTCTTTTCTCAGGGATTTTCTTGATAGTGGCAGCTAGATCATCATAGAATTTGTCTTTGAGCTCTGTTGGAGATGATAATGTTGGTGCGTATGCACTGATATGTGTAACCAACCCTGCTGTAGAGTGTAGTTGCATGGACAGGATTCTCTCACTTCCTACAGCAGGTGGGATAATGAGACCTAGTAAAGTCCTTCCCAGCAAAGCCAACCCCACATTCCCTGGTCTCGTTTGATGGTTTTCCCTGCCAGAAGAATGTAAAGTTCCTCTCCTTGACAGATCCAGAGTCACGCAGCCTTGTCTCTTGGAGAACAACAATGTCCATCCGCAGTCTGCACAGTTCCCTGTCGATGACAGCTGTCTTTCATATAGTGTCCATTTCTTCGACATAGTCTGAACAGCCAGGATTCATTGTCCTAACATTCCATGTGTCCAACTTTAGGCTCGAGATTTTTTAAAGTTTATTGCATGGTGCGGAGTCAACGATTTGTTTGCTGGTTTCCATCCTGATCCGCCTACACCCAGGTAGGTGCCGCTTCCTGTGTTGTTCCCCCACTATTTGCTGCAAATGGTCCTCTCCAGGGCACAAGGCCTGGGTAATTCAATATGGAGATTAGGCTGTTATCTAGGCAGCAAAACCCCCCTCTCCACGTAGCTGGATTGGTCCAATGGAACGGCAAAGCCGATACGATTAGTTCCAGCTGTGTCGCAGGAGTTGCCAGAACATGATTGTATACAGTCATGAACTGTCTCTGAGACTCCGGCTCCCGGTTTTTTCCTCGAGGTTGACGCCTGAAGCCTTTTCCAATAAGGGATATAGGCACAAGGCAGTGGAGATTTGAAAGAGTTTCCTTCTCCTAAGGGTGGTTCTTCCGCTTTTTCTGCCTTTGGAGCAATGAGAGCCCTCTTCCGCCTTCAAAACCATTGACCGTCCTGTAACCCCAGATGGTGGCCCTTACGAGGTACTACCAGCCGGGCCAGCTGGACCAAAGTTTTTTAAGGAGGTATTACTCCTCCAGTTCTCTTCTTGCTCCTTGGAATCCTGCCCCAGGTTGCCCATTCCCCTAAGAGCAAGTTCTATAAAGTCCCCATAAACTTTCATGTAAGTTCAAAATATGCCCTCCTATTTGTTTTTCCTATTTTCCAAGTTCTGCTTCTTGGTATAAAAATAGTAAAATTAGAGATTTCTGAGCCCCTCCTGGGAGTCTAGAGACTGTTTCCCCTCAGACCCTGTGCTAAAAGAGAACAAAAGGGAGGAGCAAAGGCTTGCCCAGGGCAGAGAATGGCCGAAGTATGCAGTCCCCAAGGACAAAGAAAGGCAGATCCAAACGCTCACCCAAGGCTGAAAAGTTCACCTCAATTTAGGCTGTCTTCCCAAAGATCCCTGCTTGTTTAATCCTTCTGTTCCCCCTGCAGGAAAAGCTCCTGGGGTCCCTCCTGGGAGCCTAGAGACCGTTTCCCCTCAGACCCTGTGCTTCTTGGTGGCTCTTCAGCCCGGCACTTCTCTTCCTCCTTCTCCCTCCTCATATTCCACCTCCTCCTCTTCATCATCGTCATCTCGCCTCCTCCTCCTCCTCCTCGTTGCCCCGTTGCCATTGCCGCCGCCGCTTCCCCTCCGTCTCTCATTCGAAATCGAACCGGTCACCTAATATGGATGTGCATATTGCCCTGCCTTAAAAACACATTGGCTTTTTGCAGTACTACTCTGGATTTATCTTCCTTACTGGAGGCTAGCAAATCACTGACCCTTAAAGCTCCAAAAATGCCAGAAATGTTGCAGCCTGAACCAAAGCAATCCCTCAGATAGGCCTCCCTCAAAGATGACTAAGGTGGCGGCATGTGCAGACGCAGCGGCTGGTTGCTCCTCAACTCAGAATCTGGCTTTTAAGTTCTGCCAAAATAGACTTACTTACAGTCGACAAGATATGTTATCTATCTGGCTGCGGAGCGAGTGCTGCAAAAGCTGTGAGTGCCTTCGCGTTTGCAATAAGAATTGTTTGACTTCAAAGAGCCAAAGAGGAAAGAGGCGCAGACGAGACCGTAAACAGAAGAGAGGTTGCCGGGGAGGAAGGCAGCAAAGGTTAAAGACACAGCATCGTAAATTACCCCTTCCTAGTATCTTCTATGCAAATGTGAGATCACTGGTGAATAAGCTGGAGGAGTGGAAACTGTGGATCACAACTGAGAGAACTGTGAACCAGTGCTGTCTTCTGCTGTTCAGTGAAACTTGGTTGAAAGCTTTTATTCCAAATTCTTTTCTGGAATTAACAGGATACACACTGTTTCGTCATGATAGAACAAAGGATGCTGGAAAAAGTAGAGGAGGGGGGTTGTGTGAATATGTGAGTAATCGCTGGTGCACAAATTCTGTGGTGGTTGATAGCCATTGCTCCCCATGTGTGGAATTTATGACACTCAAATGCAGACCCATATACACCCCCCATGAATTTACAGTAGTCTTGATAACTATAGTGTATATTGCACCTGATGCAAATATCAACGAGGCATTGGATCTTTTGCACGATGCTATAAGCAGACAACAACACAAGTATCCTGAAGCTGCATTTATTGTATGTGGGGACTTTAACCAGGCAGATCTGAAAGTGGTTCTACCGAAATTCTATCAACATATTAAGTGTGCAACCAGGGGAGAAAGGACTTTGGACAGATTGTACACGAATATCTTTTTTTTAAATAGCATTTTTATTAGGAAATTTTAATATACAGAAGAAAATCAAATTCAAAACATTAATAATGCAAAATCAATCAATCACTAAAGTTAGGCTTCCCTCTGTTCTTCACGTGGTTTTAACGTTATTCATCTTCTAGCCTTCCTTTCTAACAAACCCCTTTTATATACTTATAAAAAAAGATTCTAAAAGTGAGTAGTAATCCTTCGAGTTCTATCCTAATCCGGTAAGGGTCTTTAATTCTTGACAATAAGTCTCCATGTAGTTCTTAAATTTTTGCCAGTCTTTTTGGAACCTCTGGTGTCTTGATCCCTCAGTCTGCACGTCAGTCTGGCCATCTCTGCAAAGTCCAATAATTTCGCCCTCCATTCATCCAAAGACGGTATATACGTTGTCTTCCAGTTCTGTGCCAGGAGCATTCGTGCTGCTGCTGTTGCATATAAAAATAGGGTCCTATCTGCTCCTTTAATTTCATTGTCCACCAACCCTAACAAAAAAAATTCAGGTCTTTTTGGGAATGTACACTTTAACATCTTTTTGAGTTCATCATAAATCAGTGCCCAATACTCTTTCACTTTCTCACAGGTCCACCACATATGATAAAAGTCACCTTGTTTCTCTTTACATTTCCAACAATGATCATCTTTCATCCTATACATCTTTGCTAATTTCGTTGGAGCAATATACCACCTATACATCATTTTCAACAGATTTTCTTTTATCAAAGTACATGCGGTAAACTTCATGTCCTTTTCCCACAATCTTTCCCATACATTTAACTCAATATTGTGACCCAGATCCATAGCCCATTTTATCATACATTCTTTGACTTGTTCATCTTTTAGGTTCAACTCCAACAAAAAATTATATAATCTGGTCAACAATTTCTTTTTTGGGCCCATGATTATGGTTTGAAACTTAGATTCCTTCTCTCCAAACCCAGATATCCTTCTATCTTTCTGAAAAATGTCATGTAGCTGATGGTACTGGAACCAACCTGTTAACTTCTCTTTTAACATTTCATAAGACTTCAGTCTAGGGCCTTTTTCTGAAAAAAATAACACATCCCCATATGTGATCCCCGCTCCTTCTGTATCTTTCCTCTTGGTCGCCAATGCTTCAATCGGAGATAACCACCTCGGGGTGTGTCTCTCTAATAAAGGTTTCAACCGTTCCCAGACCTGAAATAATGACTTTCTAATTACATGATTCATAAAACTTTTATGTACTTTCACTTTATCATACCAAAGATAAGCGTGCCAACCAAATCTATTATCATGACCTTCTAAATCCAAAAGATCCTCATCCACTAAAGTAATCCAATCTTTTATCCAACCGAGACAGGCCACTTCATAATACAATCTCAGGTCTGGCATGGCAAATCCTCCCCTTTCCTTGGCATCTGTTAATAATTTAAACCTTATTCTAGGTCTTTTACCTTGCCAGACAAATTTAGACAATGTCTTCTGCCATTCCTTGAAATGGCCTATCCCTCTGATTATTGGGATCATTTGAAATAAGAATAACAACCTTGGTAACACGTTCATCTTTATCACCGAAATTCTTCCCATCAATGACAAATTCAGTCTATTCCATGTTTCCAAATCTCTCTTAATCGAATTCCAAACCATGTTATAGTTATCCTCAAAGAGATTCAAGTTCGTAAGAGATAAATTAATTCCCAAATATTTAACTTTTTTCACAACTGAGAGAGCGGACAGTTTTTCAAATTCTTCACAATCTTTCTTTGTTACATTTTTCAATAGGACCTTCGTCTTATTCTTATTCAGTTTAAAGCCGGCTAAATTACCAAATTCTTCAATTACCTTCATCACCTCAATAATACTTTCTTTTGGATTCTCTAACGTCAAAACCAAATCATCAGCAAACGCTTTTAATTTATATTCCTTATCCCCCACACTTATACCTTTAATTATCACCATGTCTCTCAGTTTAACTAACAATATTTCCAATACAGTAATAAATAACAATGGAGACAGTGGGCACCCTTGTCTTGTACCTTTCCCAATCGGGAAACTTTCTGTTATCACATTATTAACCAATAAACTTGCTTTCTGTTCCTTATATATTGCATTAACACCGTTTCAAAACTTTGTTCCCACTCCCATATGTTCCAAGTTCTTCTTCATGAATTGCCAAGAAACATTATCAAAAGCTTTTTCAGCATCGATAAATATAAAAGCAGCTTGTTTCTCCTTCCTGACTTCTAGATATTCTATTATATCAATTATATTTGTCATATTATCTTTCATCTGTCTGCCAGGAAGAAACCCCGCTTGGTCTTTGTGTAGCAATTCATTTAAAACCCTTTTTAATCTATTGGCCAAAACATCAGCAAATAATTTATAATCTCCGTTCAAAAGGGAAATGGGCCTATAATTTTTGACATCTGTCACATCTGAATTCTCCTTTGGGATCAGTTTTATATACGCCTCCTTCCAGGTATTAGGTATAACTCCTTTTTCTAAAACTTCATTCATCACCTCCACCATTATTGGTAACATTTATTCTGACAATTTTTTATAATATTTTGCGGTCAAACCGTCTGGGCCCAGTGATTTTCCAATTTTCGCCCTCTCTATTGCACTTTGTACTTCATGTGGGGTAATTTTCTCACTCAATGTCGACAATTGGCTTGTTGGAATTTTTTTCAATCCATTCTCTCTTAAATATCTATCAATCTGCTCTGGATCCTCTTTTTTCTTCATATATAAGTCTCTATAAAAATTCCGAAACACCTTTACAATTTCTCTTGGATCTTCCACTAATTTCTTATCTACTACTAATTTGTTCACAACCTTTTGTTTTTGCTTCCATTTAAGCTGCCAAGCCAACAATTTCCCTACTTTGTTTGCCGATTCAAAGTTCCTTTGTCTCATCATCTTAACCTTCCACTCAATTTCTTGATTGATAACCATTGACAACTGAGTTTGGAGCATCCTTAATTTTTGAATCCATTTCTGTTCCTTTGGCTTTTCCACCAATTTCTTCTCTGTCTCCACCATTTCTTTTAAGATCTCATATTTCTTTTTTTCTTTCTGTTTCTTCTGGTGCGAATTCCTCTGAATAAAGAGGCCTTGCATAACAGTTTTGCTCGCATCCCATACGAAATTTGTTGGTGTTTCTCTTCTCCAATTATTTTCCAAATAATCTCTAAAAGTTTTTTTCGCTATTTGCAAAGTCTCTGTCCCGTCCAATAAACTTTCATTCAATCTCCAGCAGTATAATCCTTGCAGTTTTGTTTTAACTTCCATCACAATTGCATTATGATCTGAGATCGTTTTAGGTAAAATTTCCACTTTCATCACTCTATGTGAAATATCGTTAGGAACAAATATGTAATCAATTCTTCCCCAACTCTGATTTGGTTCAGAGAAAAAGGTAAACTGTTTCTCTATTGGGTGTCTCAATCTCCAAATGTCGGTCCATCCAAAATTTTCAACTAAGTTCAAAAAAGATTTTGGTAGTTTCCCTTCTGAGCCTTTCTTTTTCTGGGATCTATCCAGATCTGGAATCATTACTCCATTACAGTCTCCCATCAAAAAGAGTTTTTCATCCATATAGTCTAACAATCTTTGTTCTAGATCTCTATAAAATTCTAATTTCCTTTCATTTGGCGCATAAATTCCTACGATGAAAAATTTTTCAGATTGCCAAGTAATTTGCACCATCAAAAATCTTCCCTCTTCATCTTTCATTATCAGCTTAGGTTCTAATTTGTGTTTTGCATATATCACCACTCCTCTTTTCTTCAATTTATCAGACGATACAAATTCTTGTCCCAAAATTTTGTTTTTTAGAATCTTCATATGTTTCGTTGCAATATGTGTTTCTTGCAGACAAATCAGGTCTAAGTTTTCTTTCTTCAATAAATGCGTAATTCTATTTCTCTTGGTCTTTTCGTTTAGACCATTTACATTCCATGTTAATATTCTCAACGCCATTGCAGATTTCAAATTAAATATATTTTTATCAGTCTCTATTCAAATATTGGCCATAGCTAAGTCAGCTTTGCCTTCTTCCTCATCAGAGAGTTCTAACTCCTCTTCTTCTTCCTCTTCTTCTTCTTCACCTTCACCTCTTCTTGAGCCTTGGTCCTCCTTCTCCTCCGGTAATCTATCACCCTCTTTTGATGGTTTCCTGTACCCAAGCTCTTCTCCGTATTTTCTCAGAAATTTGCCTATCTCCAACTCAGATGTTATTTTAAATCTCTTCATTTTGTAAATAAAGGATAGGCCTTCCGGAAACTCCCAACGAAATCTCAGACCATTTCTTCTCAATGTTTCTGCCAGAGGTTTATAACTTCCTCTTGTTCTCAAGAAATAAAGAGGGATCTCCTTATATATCAAGATCTGTTGTCCTTCAATCACAAATCTGTTATCATAACTGTGTTTCAAAATTCTATCTCTCACGGCCATGGATGTCATTGACACAATAACATCACCTGGTGTCTTCTTCACTCTCAACTTCTTAGATCTGACTGCTATCCTAAACACTTGGGAGATTGCACCAGCAATGCCTGTACTGCAGGTAAAACTGTGCTCACAACCTGGGTTCAATCCCTGGTAGCAGGCTCAAGGTTCACTCAGCCTTCCATCCTTCCGAGGTCGGTAAAATGAGTACCCAGCTTGCTGGGGGGGCAATGTGTAGCCTGCACACTGTAATTAAAATTGTAAACCGCCCAGAGACTACTTGTAGTGGTATGGGGCGGTATATAAGCAGAACACTTTGCTTTGCTTTACTTCTTCTTCTTGCCACCCAAGCCACTTCGCAAGTTCAGTTATTACTTTGGCCTTAATATCTTCTCCTTCCTCCCATGGTATCAAGCGAAAGCGAAGATTCTGTTGCCTTTGCCTCATTTCAAGAAAAGCAAGCTCCTCAGCCAATTTCATTTGTGTAGTCTCTACTTCTGACACTCCTTTTCTATTCCTCTCTGTTTCATCTCTGCATTGTTTAACCTCTGTCTGCACTTTCTTCACTTTGACTTCTATACTCTTTGTTTTCAGCGTTAAATCCTTCACTTGGGCTGACAGTTCCCCAACTGCCTCTTTAATTTGTTTCTGCATATCTTCCTTTAGTTCTAATAACTTCTTGTCCATACTTTGTTTGCTTTTTTCAAATTCTCTCCTTATGTGTATCATTAATCCTTCCCATTCTTTACCCTCCTCTTGTCTGGAATCTCTTCTCTGTGTTAAGGGTGTCATCTTCTTCTTCTCCTTCTCTCCTGCCATCTCAATTTTAATTAACTTCTATTCCAATGGAGCACAATTTGATCACAAATTGAAATTAATTCAATCAATAAGTGATAATAAACTTCAACCAATCAAATTAATCAATTAATACTCCAATGATTAATAATCACCTTTTTACCATCAATAATATTCAATTTACTTATTCAAACTTCATTATATCTTTTCTAACTTTAAATTATCCACATATCAAATTAATAACAATTTATCAAATTTTGTCAATTTTTCTATATAATCAAACACTCTCCCACCCCAAACAGCGTTCAAATTGAATTTTAAATGCAATAATTTTCCAAATCCACTAGATGGTGCTCCAACATAAGAAATAAATTTCCTAATCAGTTTCAGATGCAATGATTTTTAAAATCCACCAGATGGCACTCCAACCTAAGAAATGAGCTTTCCAGTCACATTCACAGCTGTAGCATTATCTTGTTTTGGCTACAGTGCGACCTTCCAGCCACAGAGAGCCTTAGAGAAAGACGCATGATAACTTAGTTTCATTTCCGCTGCAGCCAGATACACAAAGAGAGATTTCTTCAGTCTCTTCAGTGACCTAATCCGATTAAAAAGGAAAAAATAACCATGACTCCAGTTTGCAATAACTCCAAAATTGCTCACAGAAACAACTCCAAAAATAAAAAACAAGGCACTGAAATATCCAGAAGTAATGGAAGTAATGAAGTAAAATAGCTCCCCCTCAAAAGAAGGGGGGTGACTCCAAACACCAGCTCTGGTGAAGTCTTTTGAAATGTAAAACAAGCTCTCCTCCTTTTCCGCCACCCAAATTCTTCTTAAGTATTCAATCCTTTCACAAGAGGGAGGAGAAAATTACTCCAAATGTCAGTTCTCCAAAGTCTTTGGAAGTGTAAAAACAAATAATACAGACTCGCCTCCTTAGGGGGGTAGTAACTCCAAACGCCAATGTCTTTTAAAATGTAGTCAAAAGAAAAAGATGGGCTGCCCCCCTTATCCACCCCCACATTCTTCTTTATTCTCTCAGTCCTTTCACAAAAAGAGGGAGGGTGACTCCAAACACCAGTTCTGCGTTGCTGACTTCACGATCAAGCTTCCCCAAGTCCCATATTTCTTTCCGCTCCAATATAAGTAATAATAGTTCAAACTCACTTCGCAAATGAAGGGATATCTCTCCACCCCACCGCACGGCTCCAATTTACATCACGAAGGAGAGTTACGGCTTAGTTCCCACCACGCTCCGAACAGATTCCGATGTAAACAAACCAACTCATGTTTCTTCGGGTATAGTCCTTATATTCAAGTTAGCTGTTTAACAGCCTCTGCTGATTCTTCCTCCGATAGAAACAGTTTTATAGAGTTCTCGGAGGCTAATGGCTTCCTGCTAAGACAACGAGACTTCGCAAACACAGGGGTAGCGATGGCAAGAGCGCCCACGGCTCAATCCTTCTCCCCAACCCCTCCGGATCGGGGTGAGAGGAGAGCCACAAGGGGCGCAGCCGATACCCAACCCCCTCAGGGCACCCCCCTGAGGTTTTTAGAGTCCGCGGAGCCTTCGCGAGACTCTTTAAACCCCCCCCCCGTGCGCTCTGGGGATCCCACAAAGGAATTCCCCTAGCGTCTTATGCCATTAAACCGGAAGCCGATTGTACACGAATATCAAACAGGCCTATAAGGCGGAACCATTAGCACACTTGGGCCAATCCGATCATGTGTCTCTACTTCTGACTCCTGAATATATTCCTTTGAGGAAGCGGATGCCAATAATAAAGAGGACTATCATGATATGGCCAGCAGGAGCATCTCAACAGCTGCAGGATTGTTTTTATGACACTGATTGGGAGGCATTTGCCCAACAGGATTTAGAAACTTACACTGAGGTAGTGTTGGACTATGTGAGCGACTCCCGCTGCCCCCTCCATAATGAGGTGCTTAAAAATATTGTAAGGTAGGCTTTTATTATGTCCACTGGAATTCAACACAGACAGAAAACACCTCAGCACAGTTCAGAGGTGCTTTGCCCCCTCTGAGAATTAATAAGGCATCTTCTTCTGTGGAGCAGGCCCTGTCAGAAGTCTATCCATCTGGTAATAGCACCTGGCCATGTTGTCTTTTATCTTTACAGCACAAAGAACTTGTGTTTCTCCCAAAGTCCCAAGACACAGTCTCTCCGTTCTCACTCTTCCTTATGGGTTTTACTCAGTGCCTGTGTAATTCCCATAGAGTGGGGAGTTACCTCACTCCCTCACTCCAGAAGCCAGCAAACGTCCTGGTCAGTTAAACAACACAGTCTTAAACAGGCCGGCCTGCGTTGTCTCCCTTTATTCTCAGTTCTCAAATGTTGGGCTGCCTTAGGGAGGGACTGAGTCCATGAGCTGGCTTCCTTTGCTCTGCTCCTGGGTTACACAGAGGAGACTTTATCTCTTATACTCCTTGGCCCTGGCCTTTAATGCTCACCTCCTCAGGGTTTTCCGACTGGCCAGGCTTCCTCCATATCCAGGCTTTCCATAGCATCATGCCAAACAACCGTCTCCCCCTCCTCCTCCTCCATGATGATGTTTTCTCCCCTTATCTCTAGGCCCGCCAGAGCTCTCTCCTCCCCCCAGACAGGTGTTACATTTCTCTCTAATTGCCTTGCTGCCTCGGGAGGCTGACCACTCTCCCAGCTGGTTTCAGCTGTCTCACACATCCCCCCTTCCAAGTGGGCAGCCTCCTCAGCTGGGTCTTCTGCCCAAGGGCCCTGGTGAGAGAAATAGTCCACATTAGCATGCTGGCGACCCTTGCGGTACCGCACCCGAAACGCAAAAGGCTGAAGGGCCAGATACCAGCGGGTTAGCCGAGGGTTGGTATCCTTAATGCGTTGGAGCCATTGCAGGGGTGCATGGTCCATGACGAGCAGGAAAGGGGCCCCTAACAGGTAGTAGCTCAACGCCTCCACTGCCCATTTGATGGCCAAAGCCTCCCGTTCAATCACTGCATATTTTTGTTCTCGGGGGGATAGTTTCCGACTTAGAAACAGGACAGGATGCTCTCCATCCTCATAATGTTGGGCTAAGATGGCTCCTAGTCCCCACTCTGATGCGTCAGTTAGGAGAATGAAGGGCCGTGAAAAATCAGGGGCTCGTCGGACAGGGGCTTCACAGAGCCGCTGCTTTAGCCTTTCAAAGGCCTGTTGCTCCCTGGGACCCCACCGCACCATCCTTGGAGCCTTCCGGCGTGTAAGGTCTGTTAAGGGTGCCACAATGTCTGAGAAGTTCGCTATGAACTGGCGATAATAACCGGCAAGCCCCCAAAACTGCTGCACTTCCTTCTTAGTACGGGGTGGACACCACTTTGACACTTTAGTCACTTTGTCTGCCATTGTCCGGATTTCTCCCCCACCTACCAGGAATCCCAGATAAGGCATGTGAGCCTGCACCAGCTTACATTTTCGAGGGTTCACGGTTAACCCCGCCTTCCTTAATTCCCTTAATACTGCTCTTAGGTGCTCCAGGTGTTCTCCCCAAGACTGACTAAAGATGATGATATCATCTATGTATGCGGCCGCAAAATCTTGCACTGGTGCCAATACCCTATCCATCAGCCGCTGAAATGTTGCTGCAGCCCCATGCAGGCCAAAGGGCATATAGGTGAATTGATAGAACCCTACTGGGGTGGTAAACGCTGTTTTCTCCCTATCCGCCTTCCGGAGTGGGATCTGCCAATAACCTTTGGTTAGATCCAAGGAGAACAGGTAGGTGGCTTTCCCTAATCTCTCTATCAACTCATCCACCCTTGGCATAGGGTAGGCATCAAATTTTGATACCTCATTAACCCGGCAAAAATCAATGCAAAACCGGGTACTACCATCTGGTTTGGGTACCAGGACGGGATGGCTCCGCCATGGACTGCTAGATGGTTCAATGAATCCCAGGTCTAGCATAGACCTGACTTCATCTATTATGACCTGTTTGAGGTGCTGAGGCCAGGTTCGGGCTGCCGATCTTACCACCACTCCTGGCTCAGTCTCAATTGGGTGTTCAACCAGGGTTGTGCGCCCCGGCCGGCTGACTATGACATCTGGAAACTCCTGTTCCAGGATCCTCAACTCCTGCTGCTTTTGAGGTTCAAGGCCCTCATCTAGTTTCCACCTATCCTCTAGGTCGGTGGAGGACCCTTTAGTCTCTGGTCCCAATTCTACCTCTTCTACTTCTCCCAAGAGGGCTTCCCTATCCTTCCATTCCTTCAAGAGATTGACATGAAAGATTTGGGTTGGCCTCCTCTGGTCTGGCATCCTAACTTCGTAATCTACAGGTCCAACTCGACGTATTATGTCATAAGGTCCCTGCCAATGTGCAAACAGCTTAGTTGGTTTGGAGGGTAAAAGCAGGAGCACTTTCTGTCCAGGGGTGAACTCCCGCAGTTGAACTCTGGCATTGTACCGACGCCTTTGAGCCATCTGTGCTTCCCTCAAATGTCCCTGGGCTAATTCGGTGGCCGTACGCAATCGTTCTCGCATCTCCAGGACCTGCTGTACTGTACTCTGGGCCTGGTCTTCCCCTGATTCCCACTGCTCTCACACCAAATCAAGAACTCCCCGAGGTTGCCTTCCATAGAGTAACTCAAAAGGGGAAAATCCTAAGGATGCCTGGGGCACCTCATGGATAGCAAACATCAATGGTGCCAACATTTGGTGCCACTGAGTGGGCCTATCTTGTGCTATCCTGCGTAACATAGTTTTAAGGGTTTTGTTGAACCTTTCTACCAGACCATTAGTCTGTGGGTGGTAAACTGAGGTTCTCAAAAGCCTTATGCCCAAGAGCTTCCACATTTGCTTTAAGGTTTGACTAAGGAAGTTGGTGCCCTGATCTGTGAGGATAGTACTGGGGAAACCCACTCGAGAAAATATGCCCAGAAGTTCACTAGCCAAAACCTTGGCTGCTTTTAGAAGTGGAAACAGGTCACTGTATAGTGCAGCCAGAGCAGATCTGAAGAGGGGCATCCGCGTGGCTAAAGAGGCATACAGGAAGAGATTGGAGAATAATTTTCAGCGTAACAACACTAGGGAGGTGTGGTGAGGTGTACAGGAAATGACTGGGTACAAATCTAAAGTTTCCCCAGTAGCTGAGGGAGGGGTAGCTTTGGGAAAGGAACTGAATGCCTTTTTTGCCCGTTTTGAAGCAACATCAGTAGAGACATCAGCAGAGTTTCTGCCACCTTCACTATCGCTATCAGCATCGGCACAAGGAAATGTAATTTTTAATGTGGAGGAGGGAGAGATGAGGAAGGTGTTGAAGGGGATCAATCCAAGGAAGGCTACGGGGCCAGATGGAGTTGCCGGAAGGGTATTGAAGGATTGTGCAGATCAATTAGCAGAAGTTTTCACTGGGATTTTGAATCGATCCCTATCCCAAGCCATTGTGCCGTCATGCCTAAAGTCTGCCATTATTGTTCCGATACCAAAAAATCCAAACTTGAATGACTTTCATCCAGTAGCACTTACACCTGTAATCATGAAGTGCTTTGAAAAGTTGGTACGGAACTATGTTATTGCCTGTTTACCAGAGGGACTGGACACATTCCAATTCGCCTATAAAAAGAAGAGATCAACAGAGGATGCTGTGGCGTGTGCTCTTCATGCTGTTTTTGAACATCTGGAGCAGAGGGGGGCTATGCTAGATTGCTCTTTGTGGATTTTAGCTCGGCTTTTAACACCATTCTTCCACGACATTTGATCTCTAAACTGGAAGGCCTAGGGCTTCCACCATCACTTTGTGGATGGATCTTGGATTTTCTGTCAGAACGTTCTCAGAAGGTCCGGTTGGGCCCTTACACCTCTAATACTCTTAGTACCAACATTGGAACACCACAGGGATGTGTACTTAGCCCACTCCTTTATATTCTTTACACATTTGATTGTGTATCTGCCTATCCTAGCAATAGGATCATTAAATTTGCAGATGACACAACTGTGATTGGGCTCATCTCTGGCAAGGAGAGTGAGATGGCTTACAGAGATGAAGTGGAGAGGTTGACCAAGTGGTGCAGAATAAATAACTTGCACCTAAATATAAAGAAAACAAAGGAGCTTGTGATAGACTTTAGGAGGCAGAAAACTGATATTCAACCACTGGTGATTGATGGGACTGGTGTGGAGAGGGTTACAGGTTTTAGATTTTTGGGCATTGAGTTACAGGAGGATCTGTCCTGGAGTGTCAACACAAGGGGGCTTGCAAAGAAGGCTCGGCAGAGACTATTTTTCTTGAGAACCTTAAGGAAAAACCATCTTCCACAAAAGCTGCTGCTGGCCTTCTATCATTGTGCAATTGAGAGTGTGCTTACTGATAGGAACGGGTTAACATGCCTCAAAATCAAATTATATTATAAGTAGACCCAAATGAGCTCACAGGGTATAAGGCCAAAATTGACCCAGCAAACTTGGCATCACAGCTGGGAACTTGGCACCCGTAGATTATGCTACTGTTGCCAAAGCCCCCAACATAAAGCCCAAGAATGTTCCTTTAATCTGCATAATGATTGTGGCCCAACTTGGCCATCTCCTTATGCATTTTGAATTTTCGACAGCAGAGCCATGCCTTTTTCCACAGCAGAATTTGTTTTTCTTTTAGACGTTGTTTAAATGGGCTTGTGTAGCCGGAATTTTAAAATATAAGACCCAGAGTGCGTTCCACGTCCCCCTCCCTTGTATGTGTGTGCAAAAAAATAAAGGTCTGGAAAATGGGCTTGTGTAGCCAAGATTTTATGGGAAAAGAGTTGGCTTGTGTAGCCTATAATAATTGTTTCTATGTAATTCAGTTGTTTAAATATGAGAATTTTGTTTTGGGTTTATTTTATGGGGAAAGAGTTTAGAGACAGTCTGTGTGACATTTTATTAGGTAAAGATTTTACATTTTTATAGAATTTTAGGGAATTTTGCTTTGTTTTGGGGTTAAGTGAAGTGTTGTAGATTTTATGGGAAAAGAGTTTAGGGACATTTTTAAAGAACTGTTAGGTAATTTTACCTTGTTTTGGGGTTAAGTGAAGTCTACATGACATTTTATTAGATAATTAAGGACAGGAATCCCGTTCCTGCTCCTGCATAGAGTTTCATGATCCTGCTGTGGAAATTGGACATTTCTGCTTGGCTGATTTTAACAGCACCAAACAATATAATATGATTTTTCATGTTAACAGTAATTATTTCACTCCAAATTGATCATTTAGCTCCAAAGTTTGATCTATGGATCCCTTTTTCTAACAACGTAAAATTAGAATTATACTTCTTCTGCATTTCTAATTCTAAACTCTGTGTCTTTGGCTCAAACTGCATTCCACCTCCAACCTCTGCTGTGTGTTGTCTAAGGCTGTTATTCATGTCGTGTCTAAACGTCTTGTGGGCAAATATCTGTCATTGTGTTGTCTAACATTTGTGTTGCCCCTTGTAATAGAATAAAATTGGAAGCCACTGAAATTTAAACCCATGACAATTTAATTCTTGAATGAATACCGATCCATGATATATAAATATTATACTGTAATGAATTAGATCTTGATATTTAACAATGCTGATATGCTGCTAATTTGAATTTGGACTGAGGAAATGTGAAGGAAAAAAGTGGTTACTGTGAATTAATGAAAAATAGAAAGAGATATTTCAAAAATATATGAAGGGAGGTTGTATAAAGAAAAGTGTTATGGTTACTGAAAAGACATGAGGGGCTTATAGGAAAAAATATATAGGGCATATGTTAAGTTGCAGTGGGTCTGCGTAAGTGAAGAAAATGATGGTGTTGAGAAATGTTGTGTTTTTGATAAACTTTTAAGTAGGAAGACAAGTTGGCAAGATACCATGAATTGTTAATATATATATATATATATATATATATATATATATATATATATATATGTTTTCGTAGATTTTCACGGGTATAGGTATGCATGTTAGGGTGGATTCGGGTTTCTTCCCGTGTAGAAATCTGGTTGTTTTGGCGACGTTTCGACGAGGTCTCACTCGTCATCTTCAGGCTGGTGTTCTGGCTTCTTTCTTCTTGAAGCAAAGTGTGGTCTCAGTTGAAGTCCTTCTATAAATACTGCTGGGGGGGTGTGGTTTGCTTGCTCTGTTGCTGATTGTAGGTTCCTTTGTTCCTTTGTTCTTTTGTGATCTGCTGTGTGGCTGAGGCTATCGTTAAGGGATTAACTGCTGATGGCTGTTTAGATGGCTGTTTACATGCTGGTGGGTTAGATGGCTGGTAGGTTCTGGCAGTATCCTGGGCTTTGGTGGAGTGGGGTCCTGTGTCTTGTGAATTCATTTTGGTCTGGCTACGTGTCTGTGGTCTCCCAATGTTTTTTTGGGGTGTGTGAGTGTGCTCCATGTGGTGACTGGAGTGGGGTGCCGCAGTAGATGGTGCAGTCGTGGTTTTGTTATTGGATGGTGGTTTCGTTTCATCTGTGGGAAGGGTCTGGGTTTGTGTTTGGTGTGGATGGAAGGTGGTGGCATCTTGTGTCCTTTTGGACCTGGTGTCAGTCTTTGTGACAGAGGCTCGTCTGTTGACCAGGGCTAGTTTCCAGATGTCAGGCAAGCGGGAGGTGTCATCACGTTTATTCATGTTGTTTGGGTGTTTCTCTATTTCAATGGCTTCCATGATTATTCGACTGTTGAAGTGTTCAGTTTTGGAGATGAGTTTGGTTCTTTCAAAGTCAATTTCATGACCTGTTGTTTTTATGTGCTGGAAGAGAGAGGAAGATTTTTCTTCTTTTTGACTGCGTTCTTGTGTTCTGCGATGCGTGCGCTTATTCTCCTGTTTGTTTGTCCGATGTATGTGGCTGGACAGACTTTGCATGGTATTTCGTAGACTCCTTGGTTTTCTAGCTCAATCTTGTCTTTGGGGTTTCTTAAGATGTTGGCTATTTTTTGGTCGGTGCAAAAGGCTGTCTTGATATTGTGTTTGTGGAGAATTTTGCTGATTTTGTCTGTGGTGCCTTTGATGTAAGGGAGGAGGGCGGTGCCGTTGTTCTCTTCTGTTTCTTGGTTCTTGGGGGTGTTTCCTTTTGGATTAGTTTGGTGATGGTGTTTTTTTGGAATCCGTTCGCAATTAAAACATTCGAGAGAGTGTGTAATTCAGTTTTTAGGTGGTCTTTGTCAGCGAGGCGTTTGGTTCTGGAGATGAGGGTTTTTGCTACGGAGTTGATCTGTGCAGGGTGGTGGTGTGATTGTGCATTTAAGTAGCGGTTTGTATGTGTTTTTTTCTGGTAGATGGTATGTCCTAAGGAGCCGGGGTTTTTTGTAGATTAGGACGTCCAGGAAGGGAAGTTGGTTGTTGGCTTCTATTTCCATAGTGAATTGTATTTTGGGGTGTAGGCTGTTGAGATGTGTGAGGAAGTTGTTCAGTTTATCTTTCCCGTGTGGCCAGATAACAAAGGTGTCGTCAACATATCTGAGCCAGAGTTTGGGTTTATGTTCGGACTTCTGTAACGCGTTGGTTTCAAAGTGTTCCATATATAGGTTTGCGATGACCGGTGAGAGGGGTGATCCCATGGGTGCTCCTTCTATCTGTTTGTATCTTTGTCCATTGTGGATGAAGTATGTGTTGGTTAGGCAGTGGTTGGTCAGATCTAGGATGTGTTTGGGGGTTGTATTTGTTGTGGATAGCTGTCAAGGCTTCTTGAATGGGCACTTGTGTGAAGAGCGAAACAACATCGAAGCTCACGAATGAAGTGGAAACGAGTTTTGTACGTCTGAAGTGATGGATTCTGCATAGGGCTGGAGTTGTTTGGCAAGAAATTTGGCGAGGTTTTGTAGAGGTGAGCCTATGGAGCTGACTATGGGTCTGAGAGGTGTTCCTTCTTTGTGAATCTTGGGAGGCCGTAGAGCTTGGGGCATCTGGATGATTTCTCTCTGGGGATGATGCTTGGCTTGATTTCTTCACTTAAGGGAGAGGCTTTTATTTTGGCTTTGGTGGTTTTTTCCAGGTAGGTGGTGGGGTCTGTGTTCAAAGGTATGTAAGCAGGGTCTTGTAGTAGGTTGGATAATTTGGCTTGGTAGTCGGATGTGTTCATCACCACTGTGGCATTGCCTTTGTCTGCTGGGAGAATGATTATGTTGTTGTCTTTCCTCAGGTTGGAGAGGGCTTTTTGTTCTTCTTTGTGTAAATTGCTTCTGGGTGGTTTGCTGGAGCAGAGGACATTGGTGACTTCCTGAGTCTGATTTTGTTGGCTTCATCTGGGTTGATTTTGGTTAGGCTGGCTTCCACTCCGCATATGATGTTTTCGGTGGGGATGTGTCTGGGGGCGATTGCAAAGTTGAATCCTTTGGAAAGGACTTTGGTCTCTGCAATGGTGAGTGTCCTGTCTGATATGTTGTGAACTGTTTGTTTCATGGGCTGTTGTGTGGGGGGGTTGGGCTTCTGGCGTTTTTCCAGTTTGTGGAGTTTGTTGGTGTGTGTGTCTGTCTTGTGGGAGGTCTCTGTTTCAGCTCTCTGTTTCAGCAGCATATCCAATAACAAAACCACGACTGCACCATCTACTGCGGCACCCCACTCCAGTCACCACGTGGAGCACACTCACACACCCCAAAAAAACATTGGGAGACCACAGACACGTAGCCAGACCAAAATGAATTCACAAGACACAGGACCCCACTCCACCAAAGCCCAGGATACTGCCAGAACCTACCAGCCATCTAACCCACCAGCATGTAAACAGCCATCTAAACAGCCATCAGCAGTTAATCCCTTAACGATCGCCTCAGCCACACAGCAGATCACAAAAGAACAAAGGAACAAAGGAACCTACAATCAGCAACAGAGCAAGCAAACCACACCCCCCCAGCAGTATTTATAGAAGGACTTCAACTGAGACCACACTTTGCTTCAAGAAGAAAGAAGCCAGAACACCAGCCTGAAGATGACGAGTGAGACCTCGTCAAACGTGTAAAACAACCAGATTTCTACACGGGAAGAAACCCGAATCCACCCTAACATGCATATATATATATATATATATATATATATATATATATATATATATATATATATATATATATATATATATATATATATATATATATATATATATATATATATATATATATATATATATATATATATATATATATATATATAGCCCAAACCAGCTTCCAATTTGCTTAAAGTGATAAAAAAAATGTTTAAGGGAAAACAGCATTGCTTAATTGGCACAGCAACAAGTAATCAGCCTTTTCTATTAAGACATGGGAACTTATTTTATTCTGCATTTACCTATAAAACATTCTGCTTCTTTGTGTTTTTGTGTCCACAGATGTGTTCATGTTTAGACATGAGACATATCTGAATGCCACCATAAAATGCTAATTCACTTAGAAAATATGTTAAGTTAAAATATTATTTAGTAGATTTGAATTTAACACTCTTTTCATCCTATCTGCTGCCTGTTGGTTTTGCTCCGTTCTTTGAATCTGTCTTAGCTAGCTCATTGTAATTTTAATCAATTCCCCTATGCTCATCAATCAGTGTTATTCTATCAAAAATATATTTGATATGTGAATTTGTGTACTCAAATTTGGGATGCAGTGGGCCCTTGTAACAACATAAAGATGGGATAGGTCCATCTTCAATGCAACCCTCTGGAAAGATTTGTATAATTTCACTGATTTGTATAATTTCACAAAGAAAATTTGCTTAACATAATTCCATTTGGAACAAATTGATTCCTTTGTACAAGGTACCACTGTATTTTTAAAAGTGTCACCCTTTGTTATGTTCTCAGACAAACTTCCTCTGACTGCTAAAGGAAATAGTTGTAAAAAAAATGGTTTTGATAAATGAGTTAAGTAAATTAATTTGTACAAGGCTTCAGTTGTGAGATGCCCTGGAAATGGAAACCTTTGTTAGGTAGAAATTAAGTTTCAGAGATTTTATACAAAGCAATATATGCAATTAAAGTAAGACAGATGAGAAGATGAGTACATTTTAATCTAACAACTTATTTTAGTCACTAGAAAGACACCTCTGGCCACCATACCGGGTAAATCGCCATTGCTTGCCTGTTTGTTTAGGATCGCAGTTAGACATGCTCAGTTCAAGACATATTACATATTTAAAAGTTACCACAAGAGCTGTAGTGATGAATGTTATTTATTTCTCACAAACACTAGTCTACTCAATGCTATCTCTATGTTAGGTAAAGAACCGAGCTGCAGATACGAAGAAGTGTTATTGTTATTGTTAACTCCCTAACAGGACGAAGACAACACATATTTTTCCTTTGCATACTTTTCTTTCCAAATGCTGCTTAATTCATAAAGCTTGGGCTAATGGCCTATGTTTTATTTCACTATTGTGTCATTTCTGTATTGTTTCCAATCGAAAAGTTACCCAAAATTATTAAGAAATCACATCAGTAAAGCATAATGAATTGGTGCTCCCAGAATCTTTCCCCGTTGTTTTACTAAGCCAACCCTGTAAAAGAAGAACAAAATAGGGGAATCCGTCCCCTCTCATATTCATTTTGCTTGCTGTTGTCTAATTGCCCTTTACACAGATAATGCCCTTTGCAATGCAAAAAGGGGGGCTTCACGCCGCTAACATGAGATATTTTGGGAAGATTTTGTAAGATTCCTTGAACTGCATTCTGATACTAAGGTTTTGAAATGAAAAACATTTGTCCTGGTATGTTTCAGACTGAAAGGCAAAAGTGAAAGGAGAGAGGAAAAGAGGAAATCCAAACATGAGAGGCATAGACTCAATAAAGTAAACCACGGTCTTGAATTTGGAACTGCTGGCCAAAACTCTCAATAACAAAACAATACTGTAAAGGTTCATAGCTTTGTGAGCCAGATGCAAAATGACAGGGAAGTCCCTTTGATTCAATTCACTTTTAAACAGCAAACTGTTAGATTGCCTTCAGTAAATTCAAATGTCATCCAACAAAAGGTCCTTAGTTTAATGGGGTTCTTGCCGACACTCTAGTATGTATACACATCTTGGGCTAACACCACCCTTCCAGTATCTCAGGTTTTATTCTCAGGTTGCTGGAGCCCTCCCTCAGTGTCCAGACAAGCCATGTCATCCCTTCCAAGTTGGTGACTGGGTGTGCATAAAGTCTTTCCAACGCAAGAACTGCCTCCAACCCCGGTGGAAAGGCTCATTTCAGATCATGCTGACAACCTATACAGCTATCTTTCTGTGCTAGTCATCTTTCCTAGGTTCCTACAGAAACACCTTTGGTTTTTGGCTGCTCCAACTTCTGAGACTCTGCCTACTCCTGATGAGCCCTGCCTGAGTTCAACTGCCTCTGTGCCGCTTCCTAATCTACACCTTCCAAGGAACATCAAGGCTGGTCTGCTGCTTCGTGTGGGTCCTCCTCATCTCGACAGCCCCTGGTCTCACCGTTCCTGCCCGTTCTTGTGGCCTGTTATCAGCTCCATCCTTCAAGTGGAGTGATACTGAACGCCTTTATCATCACCTGCAGCCATCTAGCTGTCTCAGCTGAAGCAAAACAACGAACTGGTTGCACAGTCATGGAAGCAAAAAAAGGCACTTTAAAGAGACTGTTTTGTCCCAATTACGACAGTGTTTTCTTCTTTCAAGAATCATCCTGAACTGTTATAATGGCACCAAACAACGGGGAAAGATCTGATAAGAATAAAATTGATCTAAAAATTGGTATTGGTGGTTTTCTTTGTAAGTTGCCAATGCACCATTATAAGTTGTCAATGCAGCATTGATGGTTCATCAAAATTGCCACGCTGAGTTAGTTATATAGCAAAAGGTTTATTAAAGACAAATAGAAGTGCATCATAGGCAGTACAGAACATAGACAGTACAGAGAGTGGGTTAGCTTAGGATCCGAGCACAGCATGGCCTGACGGCCTTGCTGCTCTCTGGACCCCCGGAGTGATGGTTTCCGTGGTCTTTTATACTCTTTTGCATGATGTGGTGATGCATACAAGTGTTTGTTTATGTTGGCCTATGCCTATCTGGCTACAAACACCAGAATGACTTCATTTAACTGATGCTTCTGGTGCCATGAGGTAATGTCAACAATCCTAGAAGCTGGGCTATCTTATCTCCTGTCTTGCGTACTGTTAAGAGACTGGCGCCCACGGGTGCCAAGTTCCCAGCTGTGATGCCAAGTTTGCTGGGTCAATTTTGGCCTTATACCCTGTGAGCTCATTTGGGTCTACTTATAATATAATTTGATTTTGAGGCATGTTAACCCGTTCCTATCACGGGTTATGTGTGTGGTATGGAAGTTGTACCCTCCGGGATAAGACAGTGTTGCACAGAATCATAAGAATTGCTGAGAGTATTGTGGGCTGTTCACTCCCCACCCTAGAACAAATTTATACTACCAGGTGCCACTGCAAAGCATTAGATATATTAAGAGATCCATCACATCCTGGTCATCACCTCTTCGAGTTGCTGCCATTGGGGCGGAGATATAGAGTACTTAGGGCAAGAACAAACCATCTCAAAAATAGCTTCTTTTTTAGAGCAATATTGGCCTTAAACGGAAATCCTGGACTTTGAAGTCAGCTTATTTTATATGTCATATTTTAGTCATTTTATATGTCATATTATGTGTTGTACCTGTTTTTAAATCTATGTGAAATGTTTTAAATGAGTTTTATATAGCAATCACAAAATTTCGTTGCTCCTGCAAGGGGGCAATGACAATAAAGATTCCTATTCCTATTCCTATTCCTTAAAATCTCAGGTGGCATGGGCAGCCTTCCAGCAGGGACCCTCACCTTCCCCCTACTCCAACCATTCATCATTTTCCATATGTGGAAATCTGAGGTTGTATCCTTGCATTTTATTTAATTATTTGATTTATTTGTACCCTAAATCTTAGGAATAAAATGCCAGAGCAGATATCTTCCCCTGGACTGAACAGGGTACCATACCCTTCCTATATAAATAAATTATAAACTGTCCCACCAATCTGCCATACCTCTAGAGGAAGCGCTTCTTGTTGCTCACGTGCTCTCAGAACTAACACCCTGAACTGCTCATTATGTTGATGGGGCAAGATGCCAGCTATGCTATTATCTAAACCAGGAATATGTCATACCTGTTGGACAATGTTAACTACAAGCACCACAATGTGAAAGCCCTAAACAGTCCCATGACCTTCTCAGATGAAGAAGTAAGATTATTTATGATGTAAATAACCATTATTGCAGTCAACCTCTGTGTCAGAGACAAGCATATAATGACTATTCACAAATGTTCTAATTCTCCATGAAAACAGGCATCATGATACATTGAAAACTGTCATAGCAAAATTGGTAACTTTTTCAAAAAATAATTTTTATATGTACCAACTTCCTTACAATATTTCTAACAAAACGTTGAATAATTAAGATTTATTTCATTTAAGTGTCAAATGCCATCTTAAACCTATTTTTTTAAAAATATATATATATTATTATCACCGACATAGATCAAAGTACAGTAATGGCTTGAATTACAAAATTAATCAGTTCCAACGGCTCTTTCGTAATTCAAAATTTTTGTCATTGAAAATGTGGTTTCTTATAGAAATGCATTGAAAACAAATTAATCCATTCTGAAGTGAGCAGATTGGAATAGATGTTCAATACATTCCTATGGGAAGCCTGACCTGATCCAACAAATTAGTCAAAGAGGTGGAAGGAGAAAATTCTATTAACGGTAGAGATCCAGAACGGGTTGTGGAGACTAGCCCAAATGTTGCGATAGGAGCAGGACAAGAAGTAGTGCAGACCATCAGTGCAAGGAAAAACAGGTTAAGCAAAGGACATGTAAGAAGCACACACATCCTCAAATGTCTCTACACCAATGCACAGAACATGGGGAACAAACAAGAGGAGCTGGAACTCCTAATACAGCAAAATAAATATGACATAATTGGCATCACTGAAACATGGTGGGATGAAACGTATGATTGGAATGTAGTCATTGGAAGGTATAACCTGTTTCAAAGGAACGGGCCAGGTAAGAAAGGAGGAGGTATAGCTTTATCTATTAAGGACATTTATACTGCTGAGGAAATACAAGATAAACAGCAGGGGACCCATGTTGAGAGGATTTGGGTTAAAATTAGGGGTTAAAAAACAAGGAGAGATGTCACTGTGGGGGGCACTTTCACCCACGAAAGCGATGGCTGCTTTATTTATTTATTTATTTATTTATTTATTTTCAAATTTGTATACCACACCTATTTCCTGAACGGGAACTCAGGGCGGTTTACACCCAGATTAAAACAAATAAAAACAATAACAGCAACATCCAAGACAGCGAACCAGTATTGGCAGGGGCAGGGAAGGAAAAAAACAAAAACAAAAAACCCCTACCCCTACCAGTTTCCGAAGGCGTCCCTAAATAGCCAGGTCTTCAAGGCTTTCTTGAAGGACGCCAACGAAGGAGCTTGCCGTATCTCACTTGGCAAGGCATTCCAAATGGAAGGACCAACAACCGAGAAGGCCCGATTGCGAGTAGTCGCTTTATGTGCCTCCCTCAGTGTGGCAATCCGAAGCAAGAGGGCCAAGAAAGATCGGGTGGGTCGGGCCAGGTCTAGTCGTCGAGAGATACGCTCTGCCAGATAGACAGGGGCCAAACCATGGAGGGTTTTGTAAACCAAAACCAACACCTTGAACCTTATTCGGGAGGCAACGGGCAACCAGTGCAGGCGGACCAGGATGGGGGTGATGTGGTCAAACTTGCACGCACCTACCACCAACCTGGCTGCTGCATTCTGGACCCGCTGCAATCGCCGAACAAGGTTCAAGGGGAGCCCCATGTAGAGGGCTTGGAATTAGTAGCTCTGATACACAAGAAAAAAAAACTTGAAATACTGTCTGTAAGAGACTCCGGACTCATGAGTAAATGAAGCTATAAATTATTGGGGAGGATAGGATGGAAACTATGTGCTTTTAAAGAGAGATAAACATGAAATATTGAAGCACTAAAGTACTTTTGCTTTCTGCCGAAGTGGCAACGCTGCTAAGCGGACAGAGTCAGAGCTGTTGTTTTTTGGGGCTAGAAAGAGAAAGAGAGATATATTACCTTGTTTTTCTACATGCCAGCTAAGAAAAAAGCCCCAACATTCTCCTTTAGATCCTGGGTTCATAAACCCTCAGATTCCACATTCCAGCGAGCGTCCCTGGGAAGGCTAGAAACTGCAATAGACACAATGGCATCTGGTAAGACGCCAGAACAACAGCCGGATCTTCTTAAGGAAATGAAAGATATGAAAATGGAGTTAGCTAATTTGTTGAAACTAGCTTTGAAAGATATGACCTCTACCATTGAGGATCGTTTTCATTATCTACTCAAAACAAAGACTTGAAGCAAGATTTATCACATGAGATTCAGAAAGTTCAAGCAGAAGTCTCTAAAAATGGTACAGAGTTGAAAAAACTAGCAGATGAGGTCAAAAATATTCAAACACTAGCCACCAAAAATGGGAAGGACATCGCCACTCATGAAGAGGATTCTTTGCAAAGCAAACTAATCTACATGGAAGATTATTCGAGAAGGTCCAACCTTAAACTAATTAATTTTGAGGTTCAAGGCAGAGGCGAAATGAAAAAAGAAATTCTAGTATGGCTTAATTCTATTCTCCCCCAACAGCTTGTGGACCAAGATACTGAAAGGGGAGAGGAGCTGGAACTCCCAATACAGCCAAATAAATATGACATAATTGGCATCACTGAAACATGGTGGGATGAGACATATGATTGGAATGTAGTCATTGGAGGGTATAACCTGCTTCAAAGGAACGGGCCGAGTAAGAAAGGAGGAGGTATAGCTTTATATATTGACTTTTATACTGCTGAAGATATACAAGATAAACAGTGGGGGAACCATGTTGAGAGTATTTGGGTTAAAATCAGGGGTGAAAAAACAAGGAGGGATGTCACGGTGGGGGTATATTATAGACCCCCAAGCCAGCTGGAGGAGTGGGATGATGCCTTCTGTGAGCAGATGGCCACACAGTTAAGAGGGAGAGATATAGTACTAATGGGAGATTTTAACTATCGTGATATTTGCTGGCAGTCCTACTCAGCTAGGAATGCAAGGTCTAACAAATTCCTTACTTCTCTTGCAGACAATTTCATGGTCCAGAAGGTAGAGGAGGCAACAAGAGGCAAAACCATTTCAGATCAGGTCTTAACCAATAAGGAGGACCTTGTAAATGGGGTTGAAGTGGTGGGATCATTAGTTAAAAGTGACCATGCCCTCTTGGAATTTGTTATACAGTTGGAAGGTGAAGCTAAGCATAGTCAGACAAGAATCCTGGACTTTAAGAAAGCCAATTTTTGTAAACTTAGGGAATTATTGGCTGTGATAACACTGAAAGAGAAGGGAGTCCATGATGGATGGGAGTTCCTTAAAAGCGAGATATTAAAGGCACAATCTAAAACTGTTCCAACAAGAAGAAAAAATGGCAGAGGTCTAAAGAAACCACAATGGTTTACTAAAGAACTTTCAAATCAGCTAACTATAAAGAAAAACAAGTACAAGGAATAGAACAATGGGAAATGCACCAAAGAGGAATATAAGCAAACAACTAATATATGCAGGGGGCTGGTAAAAAAAGCTAAAGTGAAAAATGAACTTAGACTTGCCAGAGAGATTAAAGATAGTAAAAAAGGGTTTCTTAATTATGTCCGCAGCAAAAGGAAAAATAAGGAAATGATAGGCTCTCGGCATGGCAATGATAACCAGTTACTAACAAGAGACAAGGAAAAGGCAGAACTACTCAATGCCTTCTTTGCCTCCGTTATCTCCAAAAAGGAAGAAAGCGATCCACTGGGACAAAGAGTAGATGAGGCAGTAAGGGAATTGCAACATAGAATAGGTAGAGAGCTGGTACAGGAACACCTGGAAGCATTAAATGAATTTAAGTCTCCTGGGCCAGATGAATTACACCCAAGGATATTAAAAGAACTGGCCGAAGTAATTTCAGAACCATTGGCAATAATCTTTGAGAAGTCCTGGAGAACAGGGGAAGTCCCCATCAATTGGAGGAGGGCTAATGTTGTCCCCATCTTCAAAAAGGGGGAAAAAGAGGACCCAAATAATTACCGCCCATTCAGCTTGACTTCAATTCCTGGAAATATCCTAGAGCAGATGATTAAACAGTCAGTCTGCAATTATTTAACAAACAATGCTGTCATTACAAGAAGTCAACATGGGTTTCTTAATAACAAGTCATGCCAGACTAATTTGATCTCTTTTTTTGATAGAATTACATGCCTGGTGGATGGGGGGATGCTGTGGATATTGCTTATCTGGACTTTAGTAAGGCCTTCGATAAGATTCCCCATGATATTCTTTCAAAGAAGTTAGTAGAAAGTGGGATAGATAGTGCTACTGTTAGGTGGTCATAAATGGCCTCTCTTCAGCTTGGAGAGACGTGACCAGTGGGGTGCCCCAGGGTTCTGTTCTGGGTCCAGTGCTGTTCAATATCTTTATTAATGACTTGGAGGAAAGAATATAGACTCTGCTAATTAAATCTGCAGATGATACCAAATTGGGAGGGGTTGGTGATTCCCTAGAGGATAGGATGACAATCCAAAAGGACCTTCACAGATTAGAATGCTGGGCCAAAGTTAACAGAATGGATTTCAACAGAGGGAAATGTAGGGTGGTACATCTAGGTAAAAAGAATGAATTGCACAGATATAGGATGGGAGATACTTGGCTGGAGAAAAGTACCTGTGAAAGGGATCTGGGAGTCTTCGTGGACCACAAGTTGAACATGAGTCAGCAGTGTGATGCAGCGGCCAGGAAAGCCAATGTGATTCTTGGTTGCATCAACAGGACCATAGTGTCTAGATCAAGGGAAGTGGTAGCACCACTCTATTCTGCTCTGGTCAGACCCCATCTGGAGTACTGTGTCCAGTTATGTGCACCTCAGTTTAAAAAGGATGTTGACAACCTCGAGCGGGTGCAGAGGAGGGTGACCAGGATGGTTGAGGGTCTGGAGGAAATGTCTTATGAGGAACAGCTTAGGGAACTGGGAAAGTTTATTCTCTCTAAAAGAAGACTGAGGCAGGATATGATAGGTATGTTTAAATATTTGAAAGGATGTCATATTGAAGAGGGAACAGGTTTGTTTTCCATGGCTTCCGAGACTAGGACTCGTGGCAATGGTTTCAAACTACAGGAAAAGAGATTCCATTTGAACATTTGGAAGAACTTCATGACAGTTAGAGCTATTCGGCAGTGGAATATGCTGCCACGGAGGGTGGTTGACTCTCCTTCTTTGGAGGTTTTTATACAGAGGCTGGACGGCCATCTGTCGGAAAGATTGTGATGGGGGTTCCTGCACGGCAGGTGGTTGAACTAAATGGCCCTTGAGGTGTCTTCCAACTCTGTGATTCTATGGTTCTATGAAGAGCTTCCCCTGCTTTGTTGGGTTGCCTGGAAACCCCCTCAATGAAGTGTCAACATCAGCTGTGTGGCAATGGTAAGTGGCAGCCAGCTCCTTTATTCCTGCCGCCCTGTCTTGCTACAGCCATTTGGCTGAAGGGAAACTGGCAGGCAGGAGTAAAGTGTTTTCTCCTCCCCACCACCACACAACTGATGTTGACAGCTGAGCAAGATTGGGTCCTCCTCAGCCAGGTGAGGGTCCTCGCCTGTCTCAGAACGGATGGGCCCAATCTTGCATTGACCTGCACAGAGCTGGGCAAAGAAGTGGCAGCAGCTTTTGCACTCATTCACAGCCCATTGACTCCCCAGGCATGCGGCTTTTGGGATGCCCAGAGAGGCATGCCTGGAGAGTAAACGGTCAATGAATCATCCCACAAACTGGTGCCTCCCTTTGCCTGGCTAAATGCAGGTCCAGGTGAAGCGGAGGCAGAGGCTTGTGGGCTCATTCATAGCCCCAGTTTACTCTCCTGCCATGGGCTCTGGACATCCCAAAAGCTCGGTACCTGTAGACCACTGCGATAATCCTATTAGAATCAATGTTTTCATTATTCCTCCAGTGTCTTCGTGTAAGCATTAGATAAGATAAATAAAACAAGCCTTCAGGGAAGAGCTCAGGTAGTCTTTGTATGTCTTCTCAGGTGACTGAGAAAAAGGCACCTCTTTCTCTCTCTTTCTGCGTGTGCGTGTGTGTTTTCATCCTTTTCCTGAATCAGGCCAGCCTGGCCTTAAGAAATTCTCCAGTGAACTCCCACAGGTGGCATCATCTCTTTCCTCTTTGTACCCACCTGCCAACTATCCTCCCACTTCTGCACCTCCCTGGGGCTTGGGAACTGTACTTTCCTCTGTGGGTTTAGGTCTTGTGTGGCTAGGGGTGTACAGGGACCCATTCATATAAGCACATCAGTTTTACATAGACATGTTAATTCCTGCTTGTCTCCTGCATACAGTATGTTTACAGTAATTTTTAAAAAATGACAAACAAAACACAAAAACAACATCACACAACTGGGGACCCAGATAACTGAAACACAATGAAAGGTCAAGGAAACTAAAGAGCAGATTGAGAAGATGGAAGCGAAAGCTTTGAAAACACAAAAATAGGTGCAAGAATTAAGAGAAGATAGAAAGAAGGCACAACAAGCAAGTAAAAGCTACATGGACTCTATGTTGGTGATCGAAATGGATAGAACTTCATATAACGTGAAGTTTTGAAGCATACCAGAAGAGTCAGACTTCTTTGTTCAAATGAATGAAACCCTAGCAGAAACAGTAAGTTTAGAATTTCTAGAGATGGCAAAGGAAATAAATCAAGTCTACAGATTCAGCTCTAGCTATGCAAGGAAAAATAAAGTTCCCCATGAGGTACATGTGCAATTTGTTAGAAGGGCAATTAGAGACATGATACTGAGAGCAGCTAATGATAATCCATTGAAGTGCCAAGGACAAGATACATTGGTACTGATACAAGTACCATGGAAGATAAGAAATGTGAGAAAACATTATCAATTTATAACAGCCAAATTAAATGAGAAAAGAATAAACTTTAGATGGCTAGTCCTAGGAGGAATTTTGATCATTTGGGAAGCCAAAAGATACAAATTGGACAGTATTGATAAAGCAAAAGATTTCTATGATAGGCACATTGAAAAAAATTGAAGAATAAGACTCCTCAGAGAAATGAGAGAAAGAATACCATATGAGATTGCAGGTTAAAGACTTAGAGGACTTAGAACAAAAACAAGACAAATTGAAGACAAAATCAACAGACAAATTGAAGAGACATGACTAGGAAGACACAGCCCCAAAGGAGAAGAGACAAACAGGGAGAGTACACCCTAAATATCAGTAACAATGGAGAACATAGGAATATTTTCAGCAAATGTTTTCTAAGCTTCAAAAGGAAACAGCTGAGATAATGTTTCTGCAAGAAACTCACATAAAATAACAATATTGTAAATTGCTTGAATGTCCAAAATTGGGAAAAGTATATATTGCAGCAGACCAAGAAAAAGAGAGGGGGACAACCATCTATGTGAAATCCAATAAATGTTTATTTATGCAGATAAAAAAGGAAGATTTTTAATAATTGAAACCACAATTAATCAGAAGAAAACATTACTAGTGGCAATTTATGCTCCGAAAAACAACAGACATTTTATAACAATCCCTATGCACAAATAATAGAATTCCAACATATTTTGTTTATTGGGAGATTTCAATCCAATAGTAGAAGAAACACTACATTAAAAGAAAGCAGATAAAATATTTTTCAAGACGGTTGAAGAATTAGAGTTAAGCAATATATGATGGGATCAAAATGAAAAAAAAACCCACCAATTTACATTTTATTCAAATATACATAAATCCTGGTCTAGAACAGATATGATATGGACATCCTCAGAGCTTAAATCAGAGATACAAGAAGCAGAACTTGAAACTAATCTATGGAGAGACCATAACCCAACCAAAATTATTTGGAGTCTAATGGACAAAATGAAGAAAAGAGGGAGTTTAAGGTGACAGTCTTGAAAGACGGAGAATTTGCTGAGAAAGCAAGGAAAGATATGGGATTCTTTCAAAAACACACAAAAGAGACAACACTTCAAACCGTGTGGGACACAGCAAAGGCCTATTTTAGAGTCCTTGATATAACATACCAAGCAAAGAGAAACAGAGAGAAAAAGCAACAATATCAAAAACTAAAAGAATACAAACAAATATAGACAGAACTGCAAAAATATCCATAGAAGAGACAGATATGAAATCATGCAAAACTGATTAAACATAAATTAAACTTAATTAGTCTGAAGAATTTTTTATCAGATTAAAAGAGCAAAACAAAACTTCTTTGAAATTGCTAACAAACCAGGAAGATGGTTTGTTAAAAGAAAGCAAAAAGCAAGTAGGCAAATTGAGAAATTGAAAGATGAATTAGGAGAAACTTATCACCAAGGAACAACAAACCAGGAAAGGGACCTTGGTGTCCTGGTGGACAGCTCAATGAAGGTGTCAACCTAGTGTGCCGCAGCAGTGAAAAAAGCAAACTCAGTGCTAGCGATCATTAGAAACGTTATAGAAAATAAGTCAGCAAGTGTCATTTTGCCCCTTCTGGAGTATCATGTACAGTTCTGGTCACCCTCCCTCCAGAAGGATATTATGGAATGGAAAAAGAGCAGAGGAGGGCAACCAGAATAATTAGGGGACTGGAAAACCTTTCTTACCACCTGAGGCTGTAACGGCTGGGCCTCCTCGCCTCATTCTTGAAAAATGGTGCCTAAGAAGTGACCTGATTGAAGTTTATAAAATCATACACAGTGTGGACAAAGTAGATAAAGAAAAACTGTTTTCCCTATTGCACAACACTAGAACTAGGGGGGACTCCATGAAACTTTTGGGTGCTAGATCTCAATCAAATAAGAGAAAGCACTTTTTTACCCAGAGGATCACTGGTCTGTGGAACTCCCTGCCAGAAGAAGTGGTGACAGCTGTCAGCCTTGACAGCTTTAAGAAAGGATTGGAGAAGTTAATGGAGAGCAAGGGTACCAATTAGAGATGGGCACGACTTAGCGGAATTCCCGTTTCCGTTTCCGTTACTCGTTTCCGTTACTGAACGGAAACGGTAACGGGAATTACTCCGCCAGAATTCGAACTCGAACCGACTAAAGAATAATTGGGTCTGATTTGTCATTGTCGTTCCTGGCATCGCGCGATCGGCACAGAAAAAAAGTTTTTAAAAGTGAAAAAAAAACCCGATTCCCGGCCAAAAAAGCAGGCGAAAACTGTCTGAGGGCACCTACCAGGCCAGAAGGGTGTTTTATTTTGGGGGGGTTCCCCCCCTCTCCTTGGCTACTAGTGCTACTGCTGCGCTGCTGGTACCAGGCGGGGGGGCATCGTCTCGTCGGCCTTGCCATGCGGTGTGCGGACGGGGGGATCCAAAATGGTGACCGCAATATTTTTTTTGAAATCGTGGCCCAAAAACCCACCAAAGCACCACAGAAACATGCGAAAATTACCTATTTTAAACGCCTGAATTTTTACAGTAGCAGCAGTGGGTTTGTCTTGCCAAAAGACGTCTCCATTGATTTTATTTTATTTTTTTCTTAATTTATTTTTTTAAACCTGTGCAATGATGGGCTGGCCATGGGATGGGACCATGCAAATTTTCGGAGCCATTTCACCAATCGTATGGCCAGGTTTTGACTGACACTTCTAGATGTGCAAGAGGGCATAAAAAGGCGAGGCAGTCCCAGTCTGTCGCAGTCTGGGCTTGGATCTTGGTGGAGGAGGGTGGTCAGGGCTGGATTGCTGCGCTCAGTCTAGTTTCGATTTCACGGTCGCGGTTGCGGTCGCGGTCTCGTTAGGCAGGGAGGGAGTTGAATTGAATTTTTTGGAAAAAAATATAATTTCTTTCATTTCCTGTGGGGAATAGCAACACAGAGTTTATTCTTTTTTGTGTTCTGCATTTTGGAGGAAGATTTCCTTTTTTCATTTGCTTATATTTGCTTCAAGGGGGAGGGAAGGTTTGAGTGGGAGCGGGAGGTGCTGCGAATTTATTTTGAAAATATATTATTTTATACTACCACACCATTTCTTTTCTATCCCAATTTCCCACCAAGTTCACATTTACTTGGCCAAGGTCCTTTTACCCTGCACCTACAGCTTTGCTGCTGTGGCGATTGGGGTTTGGGAAGGGAATCAGGCAACCCTACCCTACCCTAGTAGCAGTTTATACTTTTACACTACCATTTATTTTCTATTTTCTAAAGTAGTGGCAACTTGCAAGCAACATCCAAGGCCCAGTACTAGTGCTTAGAAGGGGAGGTTGTATAGAGTACAGACTGAGTAGGCAGAGTTCCCCTCGCCAACCAGTGCACTCAAAGTTCTCAAAAACATTTGTTGGCATTTGGCAACAAGGCAAGGGCACCCTCCTCTATAGAAAATTTTACAATTACATTTTGCTTACTTATACTTACTCTTTCACTTGTCCAACACCTCATTCATTTATTTGCAGTCAGGCACTCAAACAAACATATTTGTTGAAGGGCACCAACCCACCTCTATAGAATATTTTTTTACAATTACATCTTTGAAGAAGTTACAGTTCTCTTAGTTACACTTGCCCTGTGCATTGTGAAAGTTGGGTGCTGCCACCAGATTTGGCACACCCCTACCTTGCTTCTATTAGCTTGGGTGTTGGGCTGTTGTTGTGAGTCAATCTCACTCATTTACTTGGCAGTCTAGTCTACAATTACATACACAATCCAATTACATCTTTGAAGAAGTTACAGTTCTCTTAGTTACACTTGCCCTGTGCATTGTGAAAGTTGGGTGCTGACAGATCCGGCACACCCCTACCTTGCTTCTATTAGCTTGGGTGTTGGGCTGTTGTTGTGAGTCAATCTCACTCATTTACTTGGCAATCTACATACACAATCCAATTACATCTTTGAAGAAGTTACAGTTCTCTTAGTTACACTTACCCTGTGCAGTGCATTGTGAAAGTTGGGTCTGGGTGCTGACAGATTCGGCACACCCCTACCTTGCTTCTATTAGCTTGGGTGTTGGGCTGTTGTTGTGAGTCAATCTCACTCATTTACTTGGCAATCTACATACACAATCCAATTACATCTTTGAAGAAGTTACAGTTCTCTTAGTTACACTTACCCTGTGCAGTGCATTGTGAAAGTTGGGTCTGGGTGCTGACAGATTCGGCACACCCCTTGCTTGCTTCTATTAGCTTGGGTGTTGGGCTGTTGTTGTGAGTCAATCTCACTCATTTACTTGGCAGTCTACATACACAATCCAATTACATCTTTGAAGAAGTTACAGTTCACTCACTTGCACAGTTTGTTTGTGCTTTTCTTTACTATCACATTATACATTCCCTGGCCTGAGCAAAGAGAAGTGAGAAAAATGAGGAGGGGTGGCACAGCAAGAGGGCAGGGGAGGGGGACACCCACTAAGATAAATAGGCGCACGTTTCTGAGGGAAGGGACAGGAAGTAGTGCAGAAAGTGATACTGGTGCAACTCCCTCCCCGAGTTGCAGTGCCAGTGGCACAAGCAGCACCGTGCCATCTTCTGTCACCGAGGGAAGCATGGATGAGGCGTACCATGTCCCATCTCCGCTACCTGACAGCTCCACCCTTAATCAGGAAGAAGACAAGGGCTCTGAGTCTGAAATGGCATCAGAATCAGAATCAGGCTCCTTGTATCTAAACATGCAAGATTCTGAGGACCTGTTGGCAGGGACAGACTTAAGGCAGGCTCCAGGCAGTGCTGGAAGGAGCAGCCCTCTTTCCACCCAGAGTACCACCAGTGACAGCAGTAGTACTGTACTTTCCAGGCAGGGGACAGGCCACGCCGCCACCACAGCAGCGGCAGGCAATAACAGAGGGGGCGGTACTTTCTGTAAGCCACGCGGGTGTCTCTGGGAGCATTTTGAGAACAGCCCCCAAGACGCAAGGATGGCGGTGTGCAAGATATGCGGGGTGGTCTTGCGCAGGGGGAATGACCCCAAACACCTCTCCTCAAGTGGGTTGCGCAGCCACCTGATGAGGAAGCACCCTGGGACTCTGCCTGGAACCCTGTCAGGCCCTTGTTCCTCAGGGAGAAAGAGAGGAGAAGAAGGGTTAGGGAAAGAAAAACACAGCTCCGCTAGTGAGAGTCTGAAGAGGCAGGCCACTCTGCAGGAAGTGGGGCTGTTGGGTGGGAGTTTTGTCAGCCAGCGAAATAGGGCCAAAGCACAGGAGACCACCACTCGAGTGGTGGGTGAAATGGTGGCCATGAACGGGTTGCCCCTCTCCTTTGTGGAGTCATCAGGCTTCAGGCACCTGATGAAGCACGTGGCTCCATGGTACGAGCCTCCATCCCGGCGTACCTTCAGCAGGCGGGTGCTTCCCTCCCTTTATGAGTCTGTCAGGGACAGGATCCGGGCCCTGCTGCAGGCGGCCAGAGGAAGGAAGATCCACTTCACTTCCGACCTCTGGACCGGTGGGCACCACGGATACCTCTCTCTGATGGCTCATTGGTGGCAACCCAAGGAGGTCCTGGAGCCCCGGACATCCCATGAACAGCTGCAGGGGGAGGCACAAGGCAGCACCCCAAGAGGGTATAGGGTGGTGCTTCTCCGGGCACAAAGCATGGAGGACAACGCCACAGGGATCAACATTGCTGAGGTCCTCAAGACAGCAATGCGAGAGTGGGGATTGGGGACCGAGGGGCAGGTCCATCGTGGATTCATGGTTACTGACGCGGGCCGTAACATGACCAACGCGGTTCTTGGGGCAGGGTTCCAAGGCATCGTGTGCGCAGCACACAAACTGCATCTAGTGGTGGGCGATGCCATTGGCCTGGGTGCAGCAAAGGACTCCTGGAGTGAGGGGACCCGGGAGACCAAGGCCTTGCTGTACAAGTGTCGGAAGATCGTGGGGCACTTCTCTCGCAGTGTCAAGGCATCCAGGATGATGCGTGATAGGCAGGCGGAGATGAGCCGACCAGAGCACGTCCTGATCCAGGACGTGACCACCCGGTGGAACTCCACCTACGAAATGGTCAAGCGCCTGGTGGAGCAGAAGGAAGTGGTGGAATACGTCATGTCAACCACCCCAGTCCTGCATGAGGGGAGGAAGTTGGACATTGGTGCTACTGAGTGGCTCGCCCTCTCCCAGATGGTGGGTATCTTCCAGCCTTTTGAGGAGACCACCCACGTCCTCAGCAGCTACAACGCCAGCCTGGCCACGTACTCCCCCTGCTCAATGCCCTTCGCCAACGCCTAGAGACCAGTATCTGGGAAGAAGCCAATCTTCTCCCAAAGAGCAGGGCCTTGGCAGACAGGCTGCTGACCAGCGTGGATACCCGCCTTGGCCCACGAAGGAGGGAAAAGGTGTACCAGATGGCATGCCTGTGCGACCCTCGCATCAAGGGTTCCCTGGCGGGCAGCGCTGCTGAACTGAAATCCTGGAAGACGGAGCTATGCCGTCAAGTCAGGGCTCTCTCCGATCAGGGCCAGGCGTTTCCGAGGGCACACAGAAGCCAGAGCGATGCAGAAGAGGAGTCCTCGCAAGGATCCTCATCCTTCTGTACTCCAGGAGCGTACACCCAGAGACCAGGTTCCGTACCAGCAGCCAACTACCTGGCCTCTGCCCTAGCCATGGCAGTCTCCTCCTCAGTGGAGGCAAGGGAGGAAGAAGAACCAGACCCCGCTCTGACCATGGTGAAGGAGTACATGGCCGAGCCCCTCCAACCCCTCACCTCGGACCCACTCCACTACTGGGCCAGAAAGGCAGACCTCTGGCCCGCTCTTTCGACTCTGGCGTTGGACCTCTTGTCCATCCCACCCACCAGTGTCCAGAGTGAGCATGTCTTCTCCCAAATGGGAGATGTCCTGAGGCCGCGCCGCTCCCGACTGGACCCGGAGACGATGGAAAGGTTGACTTTCATCCGCTTCAACCTTTCCACCTTGGGATTACCCCAACACTCCAAGACCTAAATTCCTGCCTGTAACCTAACTTCCTGCCTGCAATCCTCCCTGCCCGCCTGCAAGCCTGCCTGCCTCCCTACAAGCCTGTCTGCCTGCTTGGCCCTGTGACTACCTGCCGAGTGCCTAAATGCCTGCCAAACTGCCTGCTTGACTGCCTGCCTGCCTGCCTGCCTGCCTGCCTTCCTGTATTCTTCTCTCACACACACGCACAATTGAAGGGTGCTATTTGTGGCCCAATTTTTCTAGCCCTTGCCTGTCTCCAAACCAGGCAGGGCCACTCAAAGTGTCATTGGAAAGGGTCTGTCTGTATTGGCCCAATTTTTCTAGCCCTTGCCTGACTCCAAACCAGGCAGGACCACTCAAAGTGTCATTGGAAAGGGTCTGTCTGTATTGGCCCAATTTTTCTAGCCCTTGCCTGTCTCCAAACCAGGCAGGGCCACTCAAAGTGTCATTGGAAAGGGTCTGTCTGTATTGGCCCAATTTTTCTAGCCCTTGCCTGACTCCAAACCAGGCAGGACCACTCAAAGTGTCATTGGAAAGGGTCTGACTGTATTGGCCCAATTTTTCTAGCCCTTGCCTGACTCCAAACCAGGCAGGAGCACTCAAAGTGGCTCACTTAGAAGGACAGTTTACTGGCGATCTCAGGCCATTCCGCTCCTTGAGGTACTGGAGCTCGCAATGATCCTCCCCTGCTCGGGCCCTGTGGACTAAGAGGCCTTTAGGTCTCTTTGCCACTCTTTCCTCTGGGCTGTAATGCACTGTGGCTCACTTAGAAGGCCAATTTACTGGCATGCATACTCAGGCCATTCAGCCACTTTGTGTACTGGAGCTGGGCAGCCAGACTGAGTCTGTGCAGGAAGGGCGACTGTGTTCCATTTGCAGCAAACCACTGTGGCTCACGAAGAAGGGCATTTTCCTGGGCAGGCCATTCAGCCACTTTGTGTCTGTGCAGCTGGGCAGCCAGACTGAGTCTGTTCCATGTTCCATTTGCGGCAAGGAACTGTGGCTCACGAAGAAGGGCATTTTCCTGGCGTCCTCCTCAGGCCATTCAGCCACGTTGGGGAGCTGGAGCTGGGCAGCCAGACTGAGTCTGTGCAGGAAGGGCGACTGTGTTCCATTTGCGGCAAACCACTGTGGCTCACGAAGAAGGGCATTTTCCTGGCGTCCTCCTCAGGCCATTCAGCCACGTTGGGGAGCTGGAGCTTCCTGGCAATGATGCTCCCCTACTCAGTCCCTGTGGCCTCAGACTCAGGCTATGTGGCCTCCTCCAGGCAATCTTTCCTCTGGGCTGCAAGACACAGTGGCTCACTGAGAAGGGATGACTGCTTAAACATTTATAATCATTTCTGCCCAAATGATGGCTTTTCCTTCAAATAACATGCATAAAAGCTGACTTAATCTGGCTTGACAACTAACCTGAACACAGTACTGTACCTGATGTTCAAGCTAGGCACTCACTGCTTAAACATTTTATAATCATTTCTGCCCAAACCCTGGAACAAAGGCTGCCGGACAAGAAAACTTACTGGCTGCAATTCTAGGTTGTGGTTGATGAATGATGACAACACTGTGGCTCACGAAGAAGGGAAGAGTAGTTGTGTGCCAGGCCAGCACTCCATTACAACAGTTTATGTTCCAGGCTTGGCTCTTGGAGTTGTGTGGGAACTGTGATTCACTAAGAAGGGAAGGGTAGTAGATTGCCGGGCCGGCAGTTAGCAGTCTACCAGCACACAGCTGGGAAGGAAGAGTCAGACTCAGAATCTGGCTTGCTGTCCTTTTGGCAGCCGGTGTGGTCTAAGACTCAGACTCAATCAACCTTTGTCTTCTCCCTCTCTGCCTGTCAGGCTCCAGGCACTCCCGGCTTAGAGGAGGCCTTCTAGGCGCTTCACCTTCAGCCTAACAGCATGGTTTAGTCAGTGCTTCAAGTTCAGCCTCCGAGCCAACATGCACCCTGTCGGCCACTCCCCCAACTTGCCCATGTAGCAACCCCGGCTGCCCATGCCTCTAGGCGGAACGGTATCAGGTGCAGTCATCATCATCAACAACAACTTTTTAGCGTAGAATTGGGGATGCTGTCATCCCACATGGGGTGGTTCTAATCTTCTTTCCACAATCTAGGTTGGGGAATCCCTGTTGGCACTTGGCAGAGGGAGGGGGGATTCCTAACTAGGAGATTCCCCCTCCGCCTCCTCTAGTCAGGCCTTCTGGCCTCCGCTACTCTTCACTCTGAGCTGCAATGCACTGTGAAGGGAGGGACAAGGAAGCCTCCATGTTTGGATACTCTGACGCACACTGACTGTGTGAGTTTGTAATTCACACAGGCCTAGCTCTTTTTCCTCCGCCACTCTTTCCACTTGGCTGCCAAATGTGGCTCACGAAGAAGGGCATTTTCCTGGCCGTTGAAACAAAGGGTTTCCCTTGCGGAAGGAGTAGATTTTTGGGTACTGTGTGACCCTAGAAACAAAGGGGTTGCCTTGCAAAAGGAGTAGACTTTAGGGTTAGGCCACTAGTCTTTGTGGCACTCAGACTCAGCCCTTTTGGGCTCCCCTACTCTGTCCTCTGGGCTGCAAGACACTGTGACCCACTGAGAAGGGCATTGTGCTTGTGTGCTAGAAAACAGCCGTGGGCCCGTGATTAGGCAGAACTCTGCCTTGCTCTCCTCAAGTGGCTTGCGCAGACACCGCATGCGAAAGCACCCTTGGACTCTACTCTGCCTGGGACAGTGACAGGCCTCTGCAGGAAGTAGTGCCGCTGTATGGGAGTGTTGTCAGCCTCTGGACCGCTACTTAGTCTTCAGTGGGCTGCCATTCACTGTGGCTCACTAAGTAGTACAAGTTACTGCCATGCTGGTGGCACAGACTGTCACCATTTACAATTTCCAATAGTAGAGTTTGCCTGAGAGTTCCAGGCTTGGCTCTTAGAGTCGTAGGAACTGTGATTCACTAGTACGAAGGGCATGCTAGTGGCTCTCTGTGGTTCTCAGGCCTACTGTCTTCCGTGGGCTGCAAAGCTATGTCACTCACTGAGAAGGGAACATGGCTGTGCTGGCCTGCTAGGAGTTTACCGGGAAAGCAGCACACAGCTGTGTAGGAAGACCCTCTGGCTTGCAGTCCTTTTTTTTTAGACTGCACTCAGGCCTCAGAGTCATACACCATGTGGGCTGAGCTTTTCCACTGGGCTGCCAACTGTGGCTCACGAAGAGGGGCATACCTGCGTAATCGTATCCATATGCGTACGGAAGATTGTCGGAAGAGTCCAGCCTTGGTCATTGTTGGTGGATACTACTCAGAGTCACTGACTGTGAGTCTGTCGAGGAAGGGCTACTGACTGAGTTCCATTGGCTGCAAACCACTGTGGCTCACAAAGAAGGGCATTTTCATGGCGTCCTCAGGCCATTCAGCCACGCTGGGCAACTGGAGCTTCCTGAGTGGCTGGCAATGATCCTCCCCTACTCAGGCCCTGTGGCCCAGGCTCAGACTCAGGCCTGTGGGTCTGCCACTATTTCCTCTGGGCTGCAATACATGACTGTGGCTCACTAAGAAGGAAAGAAACTTGTGTGTGTGCCAGCACTCCAGTAGAACAGTTCACCAGAAAGTTCCAGCAGGTTGGTTCCTGTCTGTGTGACTCATTAAGAAGGGCATTGCCATAGCCTATTGGCAGTTTGCCAGTAAGCACATGGGAAGGAAGAGTCAGACAGAACTCTCCCAGTCCTCCCTTCCTGTCCTTTTGGCAGCCTCAGACTCAGGCTACGTGGCCTCTGCAGCTCTGTCCTCTGGGCTGCAAGACACTGTGCTGTGGCTCACTGAGAAGGGCTGGCTGACTGTCTTTGTGTGACCACCCACCCAATGAAGGGTTTGCCTTGGAAAAGGACTGAGTTTGGAGGCACTTTAGGCACTGCTGCCGTTGAAACAAAGGGTTTCCCTTGCGGAAGGAGTAGATTTTGGGTACTGTGTGACCCTAGAAACAAAGGGGTTCCCTTGCAAAAGGAGTAGACTTTAGGCTTCGGCCACTAGTCTTTGTGCCACTCAGACTCAGCCCTTTGGGTCTCTGTCTGCCACTCTGCCCTCTGGGCCACAATTCACTGTGGCTCACTGAGAAGAAGAAGGGCTGGCAGTGGCTACTGTGGGCTCACGTTCGCATCGCAGGCAGTCTGGTGCCAGACCAGACTCAAGGTGATTGGCCTCCTCCGCCACTCTGTCCTCTGGGCTGCAAGACACTGTGACCCAAGGACAATGGCATTTTACTTCCAGTCAGGCCATTCAGCTCCTTCCTTTTTATACTGGAGCTGGCAATGAGCCTCCCGCACTCTGGCTCTGTGCTGTGGTGGTCTGTCTCATACTCTGCCTTGTGGCCTGGCCGGAGTGGCCGCCCTTACTCTGGCCTTATGGACGCGTCGCCCATAGATAGTCCTCCTTGTATAGCTTAGTGGGCTGGGCTGTGGGCTATAAAACTTAAGTGAGCAACCCAGAGCCCTATCCCATTCCCATCCCTACCAAAACTATTCCTGTAGCTACTAGCTAGGTAGCTAGCTAGCTATTATATATAACCCTCAGGCTCTAACTGCTAATGACCAGCAGGGTTGCATTGGCTTTGGCTTAATTGCTTGTCCTTAAGTGTGTATGACTGTGTGTGAACTGAAGCCAGAAGGACCTTGGAGATGGGGGGCCAATTTGAGAGGAGTAGAGTAGACCCCCCTCATCCAGATTTGGGGAGAAACGGAATGTCTGTTTCTCCTGCTGCCTCTGAGAGAGGTGGAGGGGAGATGGGATGGATTCAAAACCAAACAACAAAAAAGTATAACAAACAGGCACGTCAGCCAGACCAAGTAGGGTGGCTGGCCGGTTCAGCATCAGCACAGCAGATTCCTCAGCAGCAGAGCACAGCAGACCAAGAGAAAAATAAAGAAATGCATGCAATGCATTGCATCATTTGCATGCATTCTTTCTGCCCCACTTTGTTTGCTTAGGTGAGGATGCACCACTAGCCTTGTTGTGCAGCAGCAAGTCCATCAACCAGGCCAGTTTAAACTGTTTTTCGCCTGCTCATTTGCGGGACCCACGCCCGCCCGCCTGCGCACCCGCCCCTCCCCCCTGCCGCTGCCACCGCCCACCCATGGACCCCTGCCACCGCCGCCCACGCTGCGCCCGCAGCTCCCCGCCCCCGCAAGTCTCAGTCAGACGTCAAATTGCGCGAAATTGCGGTAGAAACGACAAACAAAAAATGAAAACTGAAACGACTAATTTTTTCGAATTTTTGCGAAAAACGGAAATGAGCCGAAACGGACCTGCCCCGAAAAACGACAACTCGAAAAAAAATTTTCCTAGTCATGCCCATCTCTAGTACCACTGGTTATCATTATGGATGCCTATGGACAACCTCCAGGTTGGAGAGATAGGCAGTATATCTCTCAATGCCATTTGCAGGGAATCATGTAAAGACATCTGCTTGGAAATGCCCTGAAGCAAATGGTGAGCCACTGTGTGAGACAGAATGCTGGACTGGACGGGCTGTGGCCTGTTCCAGCAAGGCTGTTCTTATATTCTTATGCCCTGCGCCCCTTTCCAGACTAAACGTGGTACAATATCTGGCCATATTACTTTAACTGTTCGAAACCTGGATCTAAGATTCTGAAGGTTGGCTTTAACCTGCAGAATCAGGGATTGCCTGACTGCTGGGTCAAGTCATTTCCACTGTGGTGGGTTAATATGACAATGGCGGATGTCCTTCTCAGTACCTGGGATGCAGGTACCATCAGCCCATCCCAGTGCATTCCTCTCTTCCCTCTCCATTCCAATGTGGCCCAAGTATTTAAAACGATGTTGACAACCTTGAGCAAGTCCAGAGGAGGGTGATGAGGATAGTTAAAGGTCTAAAAGAAACATTTTATGAGGAGTGGCTGAGGAATCTGGGAAAGTTTAGTCTTGCAAAAAGTTTGAGAGGGTATATGATAGCCATGTTTAAATATTTGAAGGGATGTCATGTTGAAGAGGTGGCTGGCTTGTTTTTCATGGCTTCAGAGACTAGGACCTGAATTCCATTTGAAAATTAGGAAGAACTTCCTGACAGTTAGAGCTGTTCAGCAGAGGAATATGCTGCCACAGAGGCTGGATTGCCATCTGTCAGAAATACTGTGATGGGGGTTCCAGCATGTCAGGGGGTCAGACTGGATAGCCCTTGAGGTCTCTTCCAACTCTATGATTCTATTAACCTTTGATCTATACCTACCATATTGCTTACATAAAACCTTACTTATACAATACTTTACATTTTAAGTTGACCACAATATAGTATATGAACATTGCATTTATACTTACCTTTACATTTCATCACATTTTGTTTGTTCAACGCTATTACTATTGATTTGCATTGTACTGTAACATAATACATTGCCTTTAATAATACATTAACTTACCCCAATATAGTAATTGAATAATACATTAATAATAGAGATGGGCACGAAATGAACTTTTAATTTGTTTCATTATTCATTATTCATTTAGTTAGCTAACGAAACGAATAATGAACCAACCCATCACACAAAACGAAATGAAATGGAAATTTCCATTTCGTTCACTTCATTTTTCGTTACCCCTCCTGGTCCTGAAGGGGGAAGGTAGGCCTGTAGAGGTGCAGTGACCTCTAGAAGCCCCGTGGCGCAGTGGTTATATGCCTGCACTGCAGGTAAAACTGTGCTCACGACCTGGGGTTCAATCCCAGGTTGACTCAGCCTTCCAGCCTTCCGAGGTCAGTAAAATGAGTACCCAGCTTGTGGGGGGGCAATGTGTAAGTCTACATACTGCAATTAAAAACTGTAAACTGCCCAGAGACTATTTGAAATGGTATGGGGTGGTATATAAGCAGAACACTTTAATACAAAACAAAAAAATAAAAATAATAAAAAAGGAGCACTGACCCGGCCCCAGGGGCTGCATGGTCAGCACTCTAAAATGAAGGGGGGGGGGAACAGTGCCGACCAGGCCCAGGGGCTGCATGGTTGGCACTTGAAGAAAAAACAAACAAAAACACACACATAAAAAGAGGTGCTGGCCCCAAGACAGCACCTCAAAAAGCCCCTGGCTGGGGGCTTTTAAAAAAATCAAAAAACAAAAAGGAGTGCCAACCCGGCCCCAGGGGCTGTGTGGTCGTTGCTCTAAAATGAAGGAAAAAAACAACAGCGCTGACCCAGCCCCAGGGGCCGCACAGTCAGCGCTTTAAAACAAAACAAAATATAAACAAAAAATAGTGCCAACCTGGCCCCGGGGCTGCATGGTCGGCTCTCTAAAATGAAAAAATAAAATAAAAAAACCAGTGCCAACCTGGCTCCAGGGGCCATGCACTCAGTATTTGAAGGGGGGGGCAAGCTCCTCAAAAAGCCCCTTCTGCTTGGGCCAGGATCGCCTGCCGCTGCGCCACCCAATTAGTCGACCAGAACCTGTTCAGCTCAGTTCGGGTTCGTATGATTTTTTTAAAAAAAATTGTACAAACTCGAACCGAACCAAACCAAGGGTGGGCCTGAAACAGATGAACCCAAATCATGGGTTTTCTGTTTCGTGTCCACCTCTAATTAATAATACAGTTTTTTATACTTCTATGACCACCCTTTGATCATCTTTTGAAGTCTAAAATCAGCTGATGGTGGGGGCCAACTGTGGTTTTTTGCCGAAAATGATGTCAGATATTTTTCCTTGAATCAATCTAGGGGCCAGGCGCTTATTGTGTAAGTAGACTGTGAATTGAGTTAATTGGTCACTGGACGCTGACCACAGTAGTTCTAATTGCTCCCCAATACAAAAGCTATTATACTCTGATACAGGTAATGCATAACTCTTTCTTCTTCTCTTTGCCAGTGCCAGTTACAAGTCCTTGTTTGCCTCTAATCACCAATGTACCTTACCTCCTCCAGAGCTACCTCCCTGAACAGCACCATATGTTGATGGGAGAGGGCGCCATCCAGATTATTCCGCATCCCTGGTATGTGCTTAGCATGAACAACAATGTTATACTGAAGGCGTGTGTGTGTGTTGTGTCGTTACAGTCGTGACCGACTCTTCGTGACTCCATGTCCATGGAGTTTTCTTGGCAGGAATACTGGAGTGGTTTGCCAGTTCGTACTCCAGGTGCCTACAGAACCTGGTATTCCCTGGTGGTCTCCCATCCAAGTACTAACTTCGGCCGACCCTGCTTAGCTTCCGAAATCAGGCGAGATCGGATGTGCTTAGGGCAGCATAACATAAAAGCCCTCACTAGTTTCATCACCCTGGGTGCTTTTGACATCAATGTATTGATTATGTAGACAACTGTGACATTGTCACACCAGAAAAGCACAGAGAAATTTTCCTAAGAGATTGCCCAAATCCAAAGGGCCCCCAAAATGGGAAATAGCTAAAGAAAAGTTACAAGTCACTCCATTTTCTATCCAGTGGGCTGGCCACTGACATGCACACCACTTCCCTCTGAAGAATATTTCAAAACCAAGGGTGCTTGCAGCATCAATGTGAACCTGAAAATCAGCTTTAATCTGCAACTCTGACCGCCAAAAGGATATGCCATTAGAAGTTATCAAGGAATGTCAGCCAAACCCACAGGTCTTCTTCAATTTCTGCAAACAGCCTCCTCCTATTATAGGGTTTCTAAGGCCCAACGGTGGGATCACTGAGCCTCCTCAAGAATACCCTGCCTAGCGCTAACACTCTGCATGTGAAATTCAGGTGGGCGATTATTCTAGTAATTCTCTGCTGCCTTATCCCTGCCCAACAACGTATTCTGTCAAAGAGTCAAGCTCATCAATTTGTCTGCTGGCAACTGGCTGGTCTGCTGGCAAGTATCTAATTTGATGCCCAAAAACATCAAAACAGTAGCTGGGCCCTTTGATTTTCCCTCTGCCAAGGGTACCCCTAACTCCTGTGCTAACCCTTTGAATGCTGGCATCAAATCTTCACATTGAGAACAATCTGGTTTTCCTGAGAACAAAAAAGCATCCAAGTAATGTACTACCTGATGCAGATCTGATTTGTGTTTCACACACCAGTCCAAAAATGTGCTAACACTCTTGAATGTTGTGTAAGAAATTGAGCAGTCAAAAGGCAAGGCCTTTGAAGGTGAAGCCCAATAGCTCAAAATCCCTCGGGTGTACCAGCAGGAGTCTGAATGCGGATTTGATGTTGCATTTACCCAACATGGCCCCAGGGCCACAGCTGCTAATCATGTGCATGGCCGAATTGAACGAATTATACCTGACCATGCATAACTGATGGAGAATCATGTCATTTACTGACTCACCATGAGGGTAAGACAAGTGATGTATGAGTCAAAACTCACCTGGTACTTTCGTGGCCACAACCCCCAAAGGCAACATCCAAAGGTGAGCTTTCAGTGGTTCTTCAAATGGACCCCAAACCCTGCCTTGCTGTACTTCCTTCATGATTTTTTTCCTCTCTCAGTGTCCTTATGTCCTCTGTCATTAAATTATTAGCTTGTCTGGCTACTTTTGCACCTATGGCCAGAGTCCTAAATCCAAACCTAAAACAGTCCAACAAATATTGGGCTGCCTCCTGATTAGGATACTACTGCAGCCAACTAATTAAAGCATTAATCTTAATTAGCCTGGCCCCCTTTTGCAAATGTATTTGGTCCTTGGGGGTTCCTTCTGTCCCCACATCCATGCTCCCTGCAGTATTGGTCTTTTAGGACAGGCAGCAGCACATCGTGATCTGTTACAACTGGAGCAAATGTGTCTGTACCTGCAGAGTCTCTGAGTACAAAATCCCTTCCTGTTATATTCCTAGCAATCCAGACAGGGTGGAACCAACTGGTCCATAGCAATGCAGGCAGAGAAGGCTTGGCCAGACCATGTGTCCACTATGGCCAGATCAGGTGTTCACTATCAAAATGCTCGCCCTGCTGGGGGAGAGATGGGGTCATAAGATGTAGCCATAACAGGTCATAGGGCATATCCCAACACATACTAGGACACTTGCTAGCCTGCAGCCTAAATCCTTCATCATACTGCAGCCACGTGGTACCAGGGAAGTCTGTGTATGGTCTAAATATCAGGTCCATTTGCTGGATCAAGGAAAAGGTTTTGTCATGCTTTGCTTCACTGATAATTCCCACATAAATAAATAAATAATCCTGCAAGCCAGTTGGACCAGGATCTATCTGACTTGCATCACCTGATTTTCACCTTATTTCATTTTTCAAGCTTTTCAAACTTTTGGCTGTCCATTTCCCTGTTAAGCAGTCAAAGATGTCTATGTAAAATCCCATTTAAAATTGTCTATTTCTTGTAACAAGTTGTATCCTAGAAGGAGTGATTCTTCACATATAGGCAAATTGACCTTGATTTTGTCTATTGTGTGAGGTGTGTCCAACGGAAATTTATCCAGGCCAGCATCACCAAGTTGATCCTGGCCAACTTTAATCCCTATCTTTTTAGTGCTTGTGCTGTCCCTTGTGGGTGTTATGTTTGAGGTTTCTCAGGTTGGAGGGCACTGTGGCAAAGCAGAAGGCAATGGAAAGGGGGCAGAAAGCAGTCCCTCACAGCTCTATAGTCAGAACAAACTCCTGTGTCTCATACTATGTGTGTGTGCACTCACCTGGCAGAGGTATGGCCACCTGAGAGAGTGACCTGCCACCTGCAGAATTTTGATCACCTGTGAGATCCACAGCCTGTGGGTCTGCCGAACCTTGGGAGACACCTGGCCCTGCTCCACTCCCATTTTTGTGTCTGTCCTTGATTTTTTATATATATCAAAAAGGTCTTAGTACGTAGGAACACAGGAACCACGACTTGTACCACATGACCGCTCTGGGGAAAACTCTGCATGAAAATTTGCAATGCATTATAATGGTTGTGGGGAAAGACCCATATTTATTTATTTATTTATTTATTTATTTATTTATTTATTTATTTATTTATTTATTTATTTATTTATTATTGTTATATTTGTATCCCACTTATCTTCTACAATTAGAACTCTAAGCGGCTGACAAGAGCGATCAAGCACTAATCAACGAATGATAGACATACAGCAAATATAAAAACAAAATTGACATACAACAATAAGAACAAATGTAGCATATAAAATCCTCCTGCATCCCAGCATGCCAGAGAGGTGAAGTCCTGAAAAATTAAAATTGGACTCACCTATGATCAGCAATCGAATTAATAGATTCGGCAATGATGGCGGGAAAAAAGAAAAAAAAATTAAAACTCGCCAAATGCCTCTCGGAATAAAAAGGTTTTTAAGGCTTTCCGAAAGGCCTGCAGGGACTCTGCAGAGCGCACTTTGCTAGGGATAGAGTTCCATAGGGAAGGGGCTGCCACAGAGAAGGCCCGGTTCTGAGTGATCGTCTTCCGGGCCTCTCGTGGAGTGGCAACCCGCAGCGAGTGCGCTCACACCTGCCTAACAGGACGGGCCGAGATGGATCGCTGGACGATACGCTCTGTCAGGTAGTCCGGTCCCAAGCCATGGAGGGTTTTATAAACTAAAACCAAGACCTTGAATCTAATCCGGGCTGCAACGGGTAACCAGTGCAGGCGAGCCAGGACTGGGGTGATGTGGTCGTAACGACGCACACCAGCCACCAGCCTGGCCGCCGCATTCTGTACCTGCTGCAGACGCCGGAGAAGAGTCAAGGGCAACCCCATGTAGAGGGGTTGCAGTAGTCCAGTCTCGAGATCACCAGTGCTTGGACCACTGTTCTCAGTGAGTCAGCATCCAGGCACGGGCGGATCTGAGCGATCTGGCAAAGATGGTAATGAGCGGCTCTGGTCACCGACGCCACCTGAGCCTCCATGGTCAGTGCCGGGTCCAGGACCACGCCCAGATTCCGCACCCTCTCCACTGGCTGGAGGGAACCCCCCCCAGACATGGAAGAGGGCCACCGTGCCCAGATGGCGAGCTCCCAAAGAACATAACCTCCGTCTTCTCTGGGTTGAGCTTAAGCCTGTTCGCCCCGGTCCAAGTCAGCACGGCATCCAGGCACTCATCAAGGATCCTCACAGCTTCGACTGCAGAGGTGGAAAAGGAGAGATAGAGCTGCGTGTCATCAGCGTACTGATGACAGCAGACTCCAAATCTCCTAATGACCCCAGCCAGTGGCCTTACGTAGATGTTAAACAGCATAGGGGACAGCGACAACCCCTGTGGAACCCCGCAAGGGAGTATCCAAGGAGCCGACAACTCCCCCCCATGCTGAACGTACTGTGGATGGCCCTCCAGGAAGGACTGGAGCCAACTGCAAGCAGTGCCTCCGATTCCAACCTCGGAGAGCCGATCCAACAGGATACCGTGGTCGACGGTATCAAAGGCCGCTGACAAATCCAGGAGAACCAACAGGGTAGAGCAACCCCTGTTGGCCGCCCGGATTAGGTCATCTTGCAGCGCGACCAAAGCTGTTTCGTTCCCCCGACGAGGCCTGAACCCGGAATGGCAAGGATCGAGGCACTGCCGATCCTCCAGGTACGACTGCAACCGAACTGCCACCACCCTCTCGATCACCTTACCCATAAATGGGACATTAGCAATGGGACAATAGTTTGTTAAATCGTCCGGACAGAGGCCTGGTTTTTTGAGAACGGGCTTTACCACCGTCTCCTTCAGACGGGAGGGAAAAACCCCCTCGCTGAAGGAGGCGGTGGCGATGACTGATGCCCATTCGGCCATAGTCCCTCTGGCAGCTTTTATAAGCCAAGCAGGGCAGGGATCGAAAGGGGTGGACGCTGGTCGGCAGTGAGCCATAGCCTTAGAGGCCTCGACAGCAGAAACAGGCCCAAGCACATCCAACCGAGGTGACAAAGGTGGACCAGCGACTGGGGATGCCGGGACAGTGCTACCGCAACTGGAGTCGAAGCCGGCCCGGATGGCCTCAATTTATGATCGAAAAAAGGCTGTGAAATTCTCGCTACTGAAATCAGTAGGAGGAGGCCTGGTCAGATTAGGATTGGTGAGGTCCCGAAACACCTGGAAGAGCTCCGCCTGGCGGTTCGAGGCCTCACCAATTCTCAGGGAGAAAAAAGATCTTTGGGCCTCCCTGATCGCGTTGGAATAGCACCTAGTCTGGGAAACATCGGCAGCCTTATTAATAACCGTCCGGGTTCTTCTCCAGCTGCGCTCTAGTCTTCTCCTCACCTGCTTCATCGCTCGGAGCTCAGACGTGAACCACGGCGAGGGCCGAGCTCGGCACCGGAGAAGATGCTTAGGGGCGATCCGGTCGATGGTATGGGCATCTGTATCAAACCAATGGTTGGCCACAACCTCGGCGGGCACACCAGTCAGTTCTCCAGGAGAAGGGTCCATAAGTCTTCGGGGATGGGCCAAGACAGGAGGCCGATGGTCCCCGCGAGGAGGGGCCGGAATCGCCAGGAGGAAAGAAAGCAGGTGATGGTCTGACCATGACACAGGCAGGGAGACAATGCCCCCTACCTCCAGACTCGATGTCCCTGACATGGAGGAAAATACCAGATCCAGGGTATGGCCAGACCTGTGAGTGGGGCATACAACATGCTGGGACAGACCCATGGAAGCCATGGATTCCATGAATTCCAGAGCTGCACCGAAGAGCTCACCGCCGGCGTGCACATTAAAGTCACCCGCCACCAGAAGGCGCGGGGACTTCAATAGCGCAGCCTCGATGAACTCGGAGAGCTCCGGGAGGGATTGTGCTGGGTTGCGGGGAGCACGGTAACCCAGCACAATGCCAAATCTGTCCCGCTGTCCCACTAGCAGGTGAAGGCACTCTAACCCCTGGCTAACCAATGTTGAGGCCCTGCAGACATAAAGAGAATCCCGATGAACGATAGCGACCCCTCCTCCCTTCTGACCCTCCAGCCTTCCCACACCCTGGACCAGATACCCGGGTGGGCACAGAAGGGAGAGCGAAGCCCCCCCCTCCGTACCCACCCAGGTCTCAGTTATAAGATCCAGGTCAGCCCGCCCATCTTGGATGGAATCATATATAATGGGTATTTTATTATGGACTGACCTGGCATTCAACAGAATGCTGGAAAGGCTGGAGGCGCTGGAGAAGTGACTCCTGGACACGTGGCAGCTATCCGAGGGGTCAGAACGCGGGACAGGCACGAGATGCCTGACCCGGGTTCTTCTGGTCTGATGAACCCCCCGGCTACAAGCGTACCGCCCACCGCCCGCCACAGTTGGTATGTGAGTCCCTGCTAACATGGCGGTTAAAAACAACAACAAAAAAACGAATAAAGAAATACAATTCAAGACAATACAGAACCCACTAGAAAGCTCTAACAAACCACTAGATAAATAAACAAGTAATGAAGCACGTGCAAATACAATATAAAGCAATAAAATAACAACAATATTTATTTATTTATTTATTTATTTATTGGATTTATATCCCGCTTATCTACAAGTACCCTAAGCGGCTTACACGGGCTACAATAGCCAGAACAAAGTTACAAAAGAATATTAAAAATAAGACAGGACAAGACAAATAACTCACACAGTACAGAATTAAAACCTAAACAGCACTTCTCTGATGAGGGAAGCTGATTACGATGGCGGGCCAAAAAGAAAGAAAGAAAAAAAAATTAAGTAAATTAAGCGTCGCCAAAGGCCTCCCGAAAAGATAGGTCTTCAAAGCCTTTCGGAAGGCCAGCAGGGTCTCTGCAGAGCGCACTTCACTGGGGATGGAATTCCAGAGGGTGGGGGCCGCCACAGAGAAAGCCCGGGTCCGGGTCTGCGTCCTCCGGGCTTCCCGAGGGGTGGCGACCCGGGCAAATGCGCTCGCCCCTGCCCGAACAGGACGGGCCGAGATTGATCGCTGAGCGATCCGCTCTGCCAGGTAGTCTGGTCCCAAGCCATGGAGGGTTTTATAAACTAAAACCAGGACCTTGAATCTAATCCGGGCCGCAACGGGCAACCAGTGCAGGCGGACCAGGGCTGGGGTGATGTGGTCATAACAACGCACACCAACCACCAACCTGGCCGCTGCATTCTGTACCCGCTGCAGCCGCCGGAGGAGATTCAGGGGCAACCCCATGTAGAGGGCGTTACAGTAGTCCAGCCTCGAGATCACCAGAGCTTGGACCACTGTTCTCAAGGAGTTCGCGTCGAGGTACGGGCGGATCTGGGCGATCCGACGGAGATGGTAATAGGCGGACCTGGTCACCGACGCCACCTGGGCCTCCATGGTAAGCGCCGGGTCCAGGAGCACACCCAGATTCCGCACCCTCTCCGCAAGCTGGAGGGAAACTCCCCCAGGCAAGGGAGGGGGCCACCGTACCCGACGACGAGCCCCGAAGAACATAACCTCCGTCTTCTCGGGGTTGAGCCTAAGCCTGTTCGCCCCGGTCCAAGCCAGTACGGCCTCCAGGCACCCGTCGAGGACCTCCACAGCTTCCACAGCAGAGGTGGTAAAGGAGAGATAGAGCTGCGTGTCATCAGCGTACTGATGACAGCAGACTCCAAAACTCCTGATGACCCCGCCAACGGCCTTACGTAGATGTTAAACAGCATGGGGACAGAGATGACCCCTGTGGAACCCCACAAGGGAGAATCCAAGGGGCCGATAACTCCCCCCCATGCTGCACGTACTGTGGGCGGCCCTCCAGGAAGGAACGGAGCCAACTGCGAGCAGTGCCTCCGATTCCCACCTCAGAGAGCCGGTCCAACAGGATACCGTGGTCGACGGTATCAAAGGCCGCTGACAGATCCAGGAGGACCAACAGGGTAGAGCAACCCCTGTCGGCCGCCCGGAGAAGGTCATCTTGCAGGGCGACCAAAGCTGTTTCGGTACCCCGACAAGGCCTGAACCCGGACTGGCAAGGATCGAGGCACTGCCGATCCTCCAGGTATGACTGCAGCCGGACCGCCGCCACCCTCTCGATCACCTTGCCCATGAACGGGACGTTGGCGATTGGGCGATAGTTTGAAAGATCGTCCACCGCCAGGCCCGGTTTTTTAAGAATGGGCTTTACCACCGTCTCCTTCAGGCGAGAGGGAAAACCCCTCGCTGAAGGAGGCGGTGGCGATGACAGAAGCCCATTCGGCCATAGTCCCTCTGGCAGCTCTAATTAGCCAGGCGGGGCAAGGGTCGAAAGGAGTGGAGGCAGGCCGGCAATGCACCATAGCCTTGGAGACCTCGACAGCAGAAGCAGGCCCAAGCTCATCCAACCGAGGCGGCGAAGGCGGACCAGCAACTGGGGATGGCGGGGCAGGGCCACTGCAACCGGAGTCAAAGCCAGCACGGATGGCCTCTATTTTAGTTCGAAAAAAGGCTGCGAACTGCTCACTACTGAAATCAGTAGGAGGAGGCCTAGCCAGACTGGGATTGCTGAGGTCCCGAACCACCCGGAAAAGCTCCGCCTGGCGGTTCGAGGCCTCAGCAATTCTCAGGGAGTTGAAAGATGTTCTAGCCTCCCTTATCGCGTTGGTGTAGCGACCAGTCTGGGCATCAACAGCAGCCTTACTCAACGCCGTCCGGGTTTTCCTCCAGCTGCGCTCTAGCCTCCTCCTCTCCTGCTTCATTGCCCTAAGCTCCCGGTGAACCAGGGGAGGGCCGGGCTCGGCAGCGGAGGAGGCGCTTAGGGCGATCCGGTCTATGGTGTGGACAGCTGTTTCGTGCCAATAGTTAGCCACATCCTCGGCCGGAGCGCCAGTCATACCACCAGGTAACCCCGAAGAGCTCGCCCGAACCGTTGAGGGTCCATGAGCCTCCGGGGCGGGCCAAAACAGAGGCCCGATGGTCCCGCGGGGGGGGCTGGGATCGCCAGGGAGAAAGAGAGCAGGTGGTGGTCTGTCCATGACACAGGCTGGGAAACAATGTTCCCCACCTCCAAACACGAAGCCCCCGACATGGAGGTAAAGACCAGATCCAGGGTGTGACCGGACCTGTGGGTGGGGCATAAAACGTGCTGGGACAGACCCATGGAAGCCATGGATTCCATGAACTCCAGGGCAGCACCGGAAAGTCCACCGCCTGCATGCACGTTGAAGTCGCCCACCACCATGAGGCGTGGGGACTTCAACAGAGCAGCGGCGATGAACTCCGTGAGCTCTGGAAGGGATTGTGCTGGGTTGCGGGGAGCTCGGTAACCCAGCACAATGCCAAATCTGTCCCGCTGACCCACCAACAGGTGAAGTACTTCAAGCCCCTGGCTAACCAATGTCGAGGCCCTGCTAACATGAAGCGAGTCCCTGTACACGATCGCAGCCCCTCCTCCCTTTTGACCCCCCAACCTTCCCACTCCCTCTACCAAGTACCCGGGCGGACACAGCAGGGCGAGGGAAGCCCCCCCCTCCGTACCCACCCAGGTCTCGGTAATGAACGCCAGGTCGGTGACGCCATCCGCGATGGAATCATGGATAATGGGGATTTTGTTATGCACCGACCTGGCGTTCATCATTAGAGTAACAACAAACTAATTAGGTAAAAGTAAGAATAAAAGACAATAAGAAGTTATATGGGAAGGGCCACGGGCAGGTGGATCACACAGGGGGAAGGGGTAGCGGGCTTACAGAAGGCAAATCAGCCAGTAACGGTCAAACACAATTCACGGGCACCTCATCCTCAACAATTCAGGCAACCTGCACCAATAGGCAAAGGTGTTATGCCAGGGAAACAGCAGAAAGATCCAGGGAACCTCCACAAATGGAGGTCAACAGCCTCATGGCTCGATTGATCCCGGGGGGAGGCCTGCTCCAAGCCAGCTGAACCCCCGGGATCTCACTAGGGTGAGAGGCCAGGCGGTGGAGTCCAATATGGTCGAATAATGGTAAGGTAGATAGTGAATCCCCCCCCAGATAAAGTCACAGAGGCCGTAGGTCGAGTCAAATATGGATCCGGGGAACGGCGGTACTATAGTTTGGCGATGGTAGACAGTCTGCCATCCAAATACCCACGGGGGGGCTAAAGCAACGGGGGATGTTAAACCAGTCACGCCTTGTCCCCCAGCCGAAGAGACACTGACAGCCAGTTTGCCGTCCGAAGGGCAGGACCCACAGAAAAAAGTAAAGGCAGAAGACAATGGGGGGACTGCACCAGAACCCCTGGACAAGAAGGCACCGGCGGCCGAACTGCCACCCAAGAACGCAACGCTCGGCAGAAGCATGATGGCACCGATGGCCGACTAGCCGCCCGAGTCTCCAAGACCAAGGTCCGCGTCCCCCGGCAGACAACACACAGCCAGCCACTAAGCCACCCAGCCAAACAACCACCGTGTCCAATTCAAACAAGGGGCTGGCGCCGGCGGCCGAGCTGCCGCCCGAGACCCCAAGGCGAGCTCCCACGAGGGGAGCGTCCGATTCAAACAGGGGGGACTGGCGCCGTCGCCCGAGCCGCCGCCCGAGACCCCAAGGCGAGCTCCCACGGGGGGAGCGAGCAGTCCTGAGCGAGACCCAGAGGGGGCCAAAGGAGCAGCAGATGGACCAGCCACGACGACCACCCACGCCCAGGCCGGCCAAGAGTGGAAAATGGCGGCAGAGAGCCAAGGAGTAGGGGCGACGGCGATGGAAAGCCAAGGATGATGACGGCGGTTGCGAAGGAAAGGCCAATGCGGCGGCGGTGGCGGCAGCGGCGGCAAGAGGCCAAGCCGCCAGGCACACAATCCAGCGGGACACGGCCGAACACGAGCCCAACAGGACGGGAGGTAATAACAAGGATGGAAAAAATAGGGAGAGGGGAGGGTCACCCGGTACCATAAAGCTGAAAGCTGAAGGCTGAAAGCTGAAAGGCTGGAAAGTCCCTCTAACAGCCGCGGAGACCCGAGGGGTGCCCGTCGGCTGATTACAGCGGCTCCGTCGCGTGGAAGGGATGAAATTACGGGCTCCAAATGGTATACAGAGCCCCTCTTAAGCCCCCCTTCAACCCCCTGGGAGGCCAGAAGGCCCTCATCCCCGAAATTAAAAATAAACCAGAGAACAGGGCAGCGCTAAAAACCAAAAAATAGAAGCGCTGGGGTGCAGAAAAACAGGGAAACTGCTGCCGCCCGCCATCTTGGATCTTTCAAAAAATGAGGCTTGGTGCTGCTTGTTCTGGCCTTAAATGGCCTCTGTCCCTCCCGAACCATGTGACTGTAGTCTCAAACGGCCCAACTCTGGATGGGCAGACAAGATGGCCCCTCTGATTGGAGCTGACAATATAGTTGTGCATATTAACAACTGTTGCCCCATGACAAAGACTAAAATAACTGTGCCTCCTGACCAGTGTCTTTCCCACATCTCATTTGCAAAATGGGAAGAAGCACATTGTGCTTTTTCAGCATTAGGGTTGCTTTACATATCACACCTCTAATGCAGATATGTTTTGTATGTTCAAAAACACATCTCTATTACATTCTTATCCCATCCTAACTGGTGTTGATTACCACAAAATAATAGCAATGCCAGAATGAAATAATGCCTCTCCAGAGTACCTGTGTCCTAAGGAAAGAAATGGTTTCTCTTGCCAGAAATGAATTTGATGACAAATTATTCTGCACAGGTGCACAGAAGTTGCCACCTTTGACATCAACCTACTTGCTCTTTAAGAAGTCAGTTAACAACTTGGGCCCATGGCCATATATAAAGAGTTAACACTGCAATTTTTCCATTCTTAGCACTCAGAATGGTACTTAGAATTACATGCTATTGAATTCAGTGGACCCTTGTCCTGATTATTTCTGGATAAGTGGATATTGGGTGGCTTGCAGCTCAAAAGAAAAGTGACATTAAAAGAGAATCTTCCCCCATTCTTTTTCCCCTTTCCCCATTCCATAGCACAAAAATGTTAATAAATATGAAAATATGCTGCCCATCTAAGGAACTGAACACAAGAAGCAATATTCCCTTAACACATACTTCTTCAAGCAATCATGGCCACAGGTTGACATTTAAAGAGAAAGACCACTTATAGTTGTATATTCCATATTTGTGTGCAAGGACCTTTGTTTTTGTAATGTCAAAATTCATAGGATCTATGGTTTTAAATTTCAAAAGATCCACAACGTAATTGCACACCACATAATTGCACACCAAGTAATTGCACACTTGTAATTTCATTCATTGGCCAAAAAAAAAAAAAAAAAAAAGATACAGAAAGGCTTTCCTCCCATGTCTGTGCCTTTCTGGGGCCTGGGAACTTTATTGAAAACTGCAAAATATATTTAAGCATGATCTGTATTTCTTTCTTGCACAATAATTCAGCAGAATAACACTATTCGCCTCATATCTCAGTGTCTACAAGGCAAAAAAATGTGGCAAATGCGGAAAAATGGATGAGTAGTTGTTCCCTCTTAAAGCAGAGACAGAGAGACTCTTCACCCTCCAGGGAAAGCAGAACTTTCATAGTCATTTAGCATTTGTGGGGTTAAAAATATGGTCCATGATTTGAAATGAAGGAAGAAGAAAGAAGTGGCAATCAACGGCTTTTCTTGACATTGTGGCCTGCTGCTAAGCCTTGTTTGCAAGTAGCTAAAGGGCCACACAGACACTTTTATTTTGGAAAAATAAAGCCACCATTTTATTATTATTATTGGTCATACAGCGCAGGACTCTGGCCAGGCATCGGATTAGATCCTGTTTATCAAGGGACCCACCTGTCCCTAATGACTGCCATATATCTACCAGCTAGAGGCACACACACGATGACAGCTTCCAGAAACCCCACAGGTGCAGGCTCCTTCAGAGTTTCCTTCCAAGTTGGTTTGAGGGGCTGATTACTGTCACCAGCTGACATGGAAGAATTCATGCCCCCTCCACAGTGTTGCTGGTGCCTCGTCTGCTTCCCAGCTCAGCAGGCTCCATCCTGCTGCCACATCTGCCTGGATCCGAAACCAATGCCTCCTGCCCACTGCCACAAGCGATGGGCTATGACCGGCTCCTGCCAAAATACTGCAGCTGCAACCAATTGATGCCTGAGGCCTTGTCTTTTCCTTTTTTATTATTGCTTCAATTATTTATTTATTTTTCTTTTTTTATTGATATTTTCACAATACAAGAAATATAGAAAACAATACAAGAAATATACAAAAAAGACAATGAATAGAATGTGAAAAAGACCCAACAGAAAAACTGGCAAGAAAAAACAATCTTCTAGAAACCTAGAAGAGAGGTAGGTGTAAAAAGAGTATAGAAAAGAGTAGAGTCTCCCACCCTCCTGTGAGCAATAGTACCCCCAGATAAATTCAATAAAATATTATATGCTCTAACATTCTGCTTATTTCAAACTTCTCCCAACAGACTAGGCTTTTCCACTATATTATTTAAATATTCTTGAAATTTTTACCATCCTGATTCCAACTTAACACCAGACTTCTTATGCCATTTCCCACTTCTGTCCCCCAAGTCATAATATCTTTTTAGTCTAACTCTCCAATCATTAACATCTGGTATTTTACAGTCTTTCTCCACTCTCGCTGCCACTGTGGCATGTAACATAAATTTCCTATCCGTGATTTTTATATCACCCCCCATAATGCTTAAAAGGAGACATTCCGGTTCTTTCTTAAATTGATATTTTAAAATTTTCTTTAGTTCGGAATAAATATTCTCCCAAAATGTTTTAATTAGGCTGCAGGACCACCACTTATGTATGAATGTTCCTGTAGCTTTCTTAACATATCCAACATGTGCTACTTTGATTTCTATAAATTTTTGCCAACTTCTGGGGGGTAAAATACCATTTATATAGCATTTTATAAACATTTTCCTTAATATCCATATTTGATGTTAATTTCAAATCAATTTTCCATAGTCTTTCCCATTTATTTAAATTAATGTTTTTTCCAAGTATTTGAGCCCAATTTACTGTGGTTTCTTTTATCTGCTCTTCCTTAGTCTCCCACTCCAGCAAAAGATTATACAATTTTTAATATATTTTTCTTTTCCCTGCAATATTTCTTCAAATTTAGTGATTTGCTTTTCAAATCCAATTTTTAAGTCTTCTTGAAACTTTTGATTAATTTGATAGTACTCCAACCAGACATTTAAATACCTCTTTATCTTTTCATAATTTTTAAGCTTTAATTCCCATTTTTCTTCTTCCAGCAGCTGCCTATAGGTGGGCCATCCTGTCTCCATATTGGTTTTCCTTAAAGTAAGGTATTCCAAGGGTGAGCACCACCACGGCGTTTTTGGTTCCAGGATGCCTTTGTATTTGTACCATACATTTAATAAAGATTGACGTATTATGTGTTTATTAAATTCCTTATTGTACTTCCTTTTTTCACAAAGCATATAATGGTGCCAACCAGAATTTAGACCATATCCTTCCAGGTCTAGCACTTCTTTATCATCCCACTTTACCCACCAGAGGGCCGCTGCGTTATGATATAATTCCATGTCTGGAAGTCCCAATCCTCCTCTGTCCTTGTGGTCTATTAATATTTTATGCTTTATCCTTGGTCTTTTCCTCCTCCACACGAACTTCGAAATTTCCTTCCTCCAGTCCTTGAAGCAGCTGGCACCCCCCAAAATAGGTTAGTTTTGAAACAGAAAAATTAACTTTGGGAGAACCGTCATTTTTATTATTGATATCCTCCCCAATAGAGAGAAGTTCATCTTTCCCCAAAAGTCAAATTTCTTTTTAATATCTTTCCAGACTTGTTGATAATTTTCCTGAGCCAGATTTATATTTTTATCCACCATAATAACTCCTAAATACTTCAATTTTTTTACAATTTTAATTCCCGTTTTTTCTTCCAACTCTGCTCTGTCTTTAATTTCATATTATTAACTATTAAGTTTGACTTTTGGTAGTTGATCTTTAATCCCGCGACTCTCCCAAATTGTCTGATTTCTTCTAACACCTTTGGTACACTTACTTGTGGGTCTTCCAGTGTAAACATTACATCATCTGCATATGCCCTCAGTTTATACTGATGTTGACCAATCATTATCCCTCTAATTTCGTAGTTTGATCTTATTCTTTGCAGGAGTGGTTCCAAGGTCAAAATAAAAAGTTATGGGGATAAAGGGCATCTCTGACGTGTGTCCCTCCCTATCTCTATTGATTCACTGACTCTCCCATTAATTATGATGTTTGCCTTTTGCATCGAATATATCGCTGTAATCACATTCTGGAATCTTTGGCCCAATTGTAAATTTTCAATTGTTTTTTTTTAGGAATTTCCATGAGACCCGGTCAAATGCCTTTTCAGCATCCACTGCTAACACCGCTGCTGTTTTACCCCTATTAAACTCAAGGCATTCCATAATATCTATGATATTCCTCATGTTGTCTTTTATCTGCCTGCCTTTTAAAAAGCCTGATTGGCTTTTGTGTATAATTTCTTCTAATATTAATTTCAGCCTTTTTGCCAATAAATTGGCGAAAATTTTATAATCTGTATTTAATAAGGAAATTGGTGGAAAATCAGCAGGGGTTGGGATTCCTTTCTTTTGCTTGGGGATTAATACTATATGTGCCTCTTGCCATGAGCTCAGGATTGTGCCTATTTCTAAAACGTTGTTTATAATATCTTTTAGGGTAATAAGAAATGAATCGTCCATAACCCTGTAAAATTCAATAGGGAAGCCGTCCGGACCGGGAGCCTTACCCATCTTCATTTCTGAAACCACATCTTTAATTTCTGTTATATTTGTTGGCTCATTTAGTTTCTTAATCAATTCCTGTCTTATCTTTATCATTTTCAAAATGTCTTCATATATTCCCAAATTCTCGAATTCTTCTTGGCCCTCTGTGTATAATTTTTGGTAAAAGATGCCAACTTCCTTACTGATTTCTTTTTGGTTAATACTAATATTCTCCCCTATCTTTAATTTGTTTATTATCTTTTCTAATTTTCTCTCTTTCAATTGCCAAGACAGAAATTTGCCAGGTTTATTGGCTTCATTAAAAAAATTATACTTCCAAAAGATATTTTCTCGTTCCATTTCTTTATCTATTATAAATTCATATTCATTTCTCAATATTTTTAGTTCCTTTAATATCTTGTCTCTCTTTTCCTCCCCCCCCCATAATTCCTTTTCCTTCCTTTTCATTTCCATTTCTAAATCTTTTTTTCTTTTCTCTCTTTGTTTCCTATCCCAAGCATTTTTACCAATAAAAAAACCCCTCATCACGCATTTTCCAGCCTCCCATACTATATTTTCATCACAGCCTTTATTGGCATTATCTTTCTGAAATTGAATCCATGTCTTTTTTGCTTCTTCAATAATTCTTTCATTTTTCAATAGAGATGTATTTAACGCCCATTTTCCCCCCTACTTAAATCTTTTGGGAGTATAAAGTGACCAGATTGTGGTCGGAGAAAATTTTTGGTCTTATCTCGGTTTTTCCAGCACTTATTGTTAACTGCTTAGCAATCCAGATCTGGTCTATTCTTGTTGCTGTTCTCTTTGACTGTTAATAGAACATATATTCTTTCCTAACTGGATTTTTAAATCTCCATATGTCCACCAGATTCAAGTTTTCATATAAATCTACAAAACTTTTTGGCAAGATTTTTCTGCTTTGAGGTTGCATGTCTGATAATTTGTCTATTTCCGGCTCCATCACCCCGTTAAAATCCCCCATCATAATTAACCTCGAATTGTTAAATTCTAACAATTTCTTTTCCAAATTTCTAAAAAATGATGCTTTACCTCCATTAGGAGCATACACTCCCACTAGAATAATTTCTTCTCCTTTGTTGGTAATTTTAATCATAATCAATCTTCCCTTGTCATCTGACCATAGAAATTTGGGTTCCCACTTCGCCTTGACATATATCACTACCCCCCTTTTCTTTTTTTGATCGGCTGATATAAACTCTTCCCCTAGTCTCGGATTCTTAAGAACTCTTACATGTTTTTGATTTATGTGGGTCTCCTGCAAACAAATTATGTCCCATTGTTGTTTCCTCAGGCTATGTGTTACTCTATTTCTCTTCTTTTTATTATTTAATCCATTCACATTAAACAAGATTATTTTAATTTGTGACATTAAGAACAAAATTTTATTATTATAAATGTTAAGTCTAAAATGATTGAGTCTAAACTCTTGGGGCAAGAAGGGGAAAGTCAAGGGGGGGAGCCTGCTCAATTAGTCTACTTAGCCAAGTACACTTAGGGAATATACTTAATGAGTAAAGCAAGATATATTTAAACTACAATTCTTATAGTTGTTTTGACTTTGCTACTTCTTCCGTCTCTTTTTGCTGAGTATCTTCGTCTTGTTCTTCTTCTGAACTCTCCGAAAGGTTGTCTTGTTCTCGCGTGTCTATGTTCTTTGGATTCCCCCCCCCAGCTCTTGCCAGTACTTCCTCCAAAAAATCTTAGCATCTGTCTCTGTCACCAGTCTCTTTTTTTCCCTTTGTAGAAAAAAGAGGAGTCTTCAGGGTATTCCCATCTGAAAGATATTTTTTTTCTCCTCAAAGCATTGGTCAGAAAAGAATAATTTCGTCTTTTTTTCAGTAGCCGGGGGAGGGGGATTTCTTTCAATATGTAAACTTCCGTTTGGTCTATGACTAGTCTTTTTTTGGCCTTTGTTTGTAGTATCTTCTCTTTCAACCAAGTTGAGTAGAATGTGACCAAACAGTCCCCCAGGCAATTATTCATCTTTGCTTTTCTCGAGCTGACCCTAAAGGCCTTTTCTATTTGTTCTTCTATTTCTGCCTCTTCCATATTCAGCCATCTTGAAAGTTTCTCCACCAACAATTTCTGTATGTCTTCTTCTGATTCAGGAATGTTTCTAAATCTCAAAGTTTTTTCTTTGGATTTCATTTGTAGTATTGCAAGAACGTCTAAGGAAGCTTCCTGAGTAGCTTTGTAGTCCTCCATTTCTTTTTTGGTCTTATCCAGGTCTTTCTTCATCTCTTTTCTATCCTTAGAGGCTTTTTTTAAAGTGTCTTCAATATTTTTGCTCTTCTTCTGAATTTTCTGTATCTGGGCCTCCCCAAGTGGGTCCTTTTCTCTATTCACTAACTCCTCCAATTTATTCTTTAGAATATCCTTTTCCTTTTCTTCAACGCCTGCCCTTTCTTCTAATTTCCCCAACCTATCCGCCACTTTTAGCATTCTCTCATTAAGATCATTCTTTATTTCTGCCATGTCCTTTTTCAAATCCCCAATATCCATTTTTAAGCTAAGTATTAGATCTTTCAGGTCCTTAAAGTCTTTGTTTTCCCTGGTGTCCAAATCAATTTCAGGTAAAGAGCCTTTCCTGGGTTTTCCCTCTGGACCCATTGTTGGGGTTTTTAACTTGGATGCCATTCTAAAGTCTCTTCTCCTTCTTCAATATCTCTATAATACTTGCCTCCTTTATGACACTTTTTTTCCTCTAAGAGCTGGTAATCCTTTTCCACTTTCTTTAATATAGCTTTGTAGTTCCCCCACTAGATGTCAGTAGTGTCTGTACAAAGGCTTCTTCTCACTGCCTTTCTGCAGCAAACAGTCCATTTCCCTTTTCCTACTATCAACTTCCTTGGAGAAGCGCTGAGTCATACCTCTGCTTGTGCGGCCATCATTGTTCTTAGGAAGACGCCAAAGCTCCACTCTGTAGCAGGTATTTTCTCTCGCTTTCTCAGTGTCGCGTTCTGTCTCTCTCCTTTCCCCTCTCTGAGTCTTTGCCTTTGCCTCTTCCAACTCTTCTTCCCTTTACCGTTTGGAGACAGATGGAACTTTTTAAAGTCACATAGATCTATCCACTCTCCCCCACTTGTCTGTTTCGGTCGTATTTATTGAATTTATCTCCTGTTCTCATTCTCTCTACATTGTACCTTTAACTTTCAACCTTGAATCCGACTCTTGCGGCTGCGCTCTTTCTACCAACACGCTCTTAACTCTTCTGATTCTCTTCTGACTTCAGCTGTTTTGCAAGAGATTGTAAGTGCCTCCACCAAAAGCAAGAGTATTTCTCCATTTTGTATAGTTCTCAGGGATTTTACCTTGGTCAGTCGTGTCTGCTCATGGGCTTATTCCGTTGAGATTCTGTTGTCAGTTGTCTCAGTGTTCCGGACCTCTCCCCTACTTGGTTTCTTCTGGAAGTGAGTGGTGCCGAAAGTCCACAAAAACAATGCCGACGTCTGGTGTAGGATCACCTCCTGCACCTTTTGGGGGGTTTTCGTAAGCCTTCCGAGTTCCCCCAGAGGTTTTCTCAGCGGTAGGCCCCCCCAGACTCTCAGAGCTCCGCGGGAGCGTGGCATTCACGACTCAAGGCTCAACCGGAAGTCTTGTCTTTTCCTTATCAATTCCTCTGTCTGAGCGATGGCCTCCATCAGGACAGAAGAGCTCTTAAAGGATATGGCCCGGTGGCTGATGATTGTTCCTCTGCACTGTGTCACTAGTTGCACTACTCCTATTGTAATCCAGCGCCTTGTGACTTCCACCTTTCTAATGCGCACCTCTCTAGGACCTCCATTGAAGGAGATTTCTGGGAATGAGTTTTGTAGGAACTCCAGGGTAGCTGACATTGATAGAATGATGTTGACACCCTAATGATATGTCAGATCATTTCCACCTAATTGCAATATCATGGTGTTCAGAGGACCTTGCTCCTTCAACCTCTTCCAAATGGTTGGTAGAAGATGTTCCCAAAACATCCTCCTATGTCCAATCTATGTTATGTTTATGATGGTTTCTAAGCCCAGGTTTTTGCCCATACGAGATCTTGCAGCCCTAACAGCAACCCAGTAGACTATCCTGTGCCCCACTATCCACAGCTGCCTCTTTGAACTTAGAAGAAATGCTAATAAAGCAAAAAAAAAAGTTAATGCCAGCTTATCAAGTTTCCACAAATATGATTGATAGACTGTTGATTTCCATCTCCCTACCAATTAAATATATTGGGGACGGACTTCCATAGCCACTGCCTGTGATGCTACTCCTATGCGGAATGAATGGGACCTGCAATCTTTAGGTGGGAACCAAGCTCTGTGAACAGCCTTTCACATTACACCAGAAAATTGCTACCTCGTCTGCGGCTGCCCATTCTGATGAATCAAGAGTGGCCCTTGGTTTTTTGGCCACAGACTGAGTAATGCCCTGGTAGCCCACACTGGGCAAGGGGCTGGTTCTTGTTTAGAGTGTGCAGTGTTATATGCACCCCATGTCCCTTTTGATCAGTCTTTGATGACCTTAGGAATATGCACAGTTTACTGTGATTTAGTACTACTTCTTGAAATCTTATGGCCCTGCCACTGCTGTCCTTACCTGATTTGACTACCAACTCCACCACTTGGAAGGTGTCATAGAATCCTAGAAACATAGAGTTGGAAGAGACCTCAAGGGCCATCTAGTCCAACCCCCTGCCATGCAGGAACCCCATCACAATATATTAGACAGATGGCCATCCAGCCTCTGCTTAAAAACCTCCAAAGAAGGAGACTCCACCACCCTTTGTGGCAGCACATTCCACTGCCGAACAGCTTTAACTGTCATGAAGTTCTTCCTAATGTTCAAATGGAATCTCTTTTCCTGTAATTTGAAACCATTGCCCTGAGTTCTAGTCTCTGAAGCCATGGAAAACAAACCAGTTCCCTCTTCAATATGACATCCTTTCAAATATTTAAACATAGCTATCATATCCCCCCTCAGCCTTCTTTTAGACAGGCTAAACATTCCCAGTTCCCTAAGCCATTCCTTATAAGACATTTCCTCCAGACCCTCAACCATCCTGGTTACCTCCTCTGCACCCGCTCAAGGTTGTCAACATCCTTTTTAAACTGACATGCACAGAACTGGACACAGTACTCCAGTTCGGGTTTGACCAGAGCAGAATAGAGTGGTACTATCACTTCCCTTGATGTAGACACTATGGTTCTGTTGATGCAACCAAGAATCGCATTGGCTTTCCTGGCCGCCGCTTCACACTGCAGACTCATGTTCAATTTGTGGTCCACCAAGACTCCCAGATCCCTTTCACAGGTACTATTCTCCAGCCAAGTGGTGTGCAATTCATTCTTTTTACCTAGATGTAGCACCCTACATTTCCCTCTGTTGAAATCCATTCTGTTAGCTTTGGCCCAGCATTCAAATCTGTCAAGGTCCTTTTGGATTTTCATCCTATCCTCTAGGGAATTAGCATCCTATCCTCTAGGGCATTAGCATAGGGAATTGTCATTAAATGCCAAGTTAAATGCGAACTGAAATACCACCATCTTATAGCGAGACTGACAAATTATTTTCATTTGCGATATCATGGCACCTAGCACATCTGACGTTACAAGCCCCCTTCTATCTGGGACCCTGGGTTTTTGCCTCTGCCACCCTTTTAATGCCCTTCTTATCAATGGAGATCTACATGGGTCCGCATATTGCTGAAAACATTAAATAATGATATTACCGCCCAGTGCATTCTCAAGGACCTGGCACATTTCCTTTTAGTATACAGGAAATGTAAATATTTCATTATTGTTGGTTTGTCCAGATGGTAGTTGTTTACCTCACCCATCTGCAAGATGAAACCCTTCAAAGATTTCCAAGCCTTTGTGTAAGGCTTTAGTGCGGCTGTTGTGACCAAACTGAGGGCACCTTGAATTGTGTCTTGCCAAGGTTCCAGAGGTCTTCTGGGAATGGGTTCAGGTCGGTGTTTGTGCGTGGCATCAGTTGTCAAATCCTGTGGGTCTGTAAGCGAGATAGTGCATCTGCAATTCCATTATCCAGACCTGGAATAAATTTGGCTGTAAGGCTGATGTCTCTGGTCAAACACGACAATACTAGCCTCCAGACCAATCTTGTAACACATTCATACCAGGGTGTTCCTTGTCTACAAAACCGGGTGGTTGTTCCATATACAGCTCCTCACTGATCTCGCCATACAAAAATGCAGTTTTAATATCTAGATGTCTAACTTGCATTTTTCTACAGGCTGCTATACTAAGGAGCATACGTACAGTACTGTGCTGAACAACTGGAGCAAAGGTCTGGTCATAGTCTTCTCCATATTTCTGAAGATATTCCTTGGCAACTAATCTTGCCTTATGACATTTTACCCGTCCATTGGCATCTTTCTTCAATTTAAAAGTCCACTTACAACGAATAGCTTTCTTATCGGGTGGAAGCTTGGTTACAGTCCATGTTCTGTTTTTACGCAAAGCTTCCATTTCTTCCTTTGCAGCATTCTTCCACTTGATGCTTTCCACTGCTGTAATCTGCTCCACAGCATTCCAGTTTGCTGGTTCTGACTCCTACAAAGATCTTAGAGAATAAGACAGGCGAGGGGATGGTACACCTTTAGTTGAACTTGATGAACATCTGACCTCAGGTACTGCAAGCTCTTCTGGCTCATGTGCAATCTCTTGCATGGCGGCCTGCTCCAGGCCCTCATCGCTGACTTCATCATTACTACTGGTCACTGCATCCCCTTCTATTGGTATACTGTCTTCTGAGACTTCTGTGGTCTGCTCTCTCTCTAGTGCAGGTTGTGAAGACGCTGGTGTCAATGTCTCTAACAGATAGTCCCCTCCTTGATAGCTTTAGCTTCTTCATTGAAGTGAGTAACATGCCTCAAACTGACATTTTCTGTTTTTAAGTCCATTACTCTGTATCCTCTGGAACCCGGAGTGTATCCTAGTAGTATTGCTGGTTCAGACCTTGGACTCAGCTTATTTCTCTTATGTGCTGGAATGTAGGCAAACGCTTGACAGCCGAAAACTCTGATATGCTTTAAACATGGTTTTCTATTGTTCCATAGCTCAAATGGAGTACAAGTAGTAAATTTAGGGTATTTGTACACGACCCCTAAACTCCGCAGCAAATGGCTGCCAGCTCCGGAGCTTACAATTGTTTCCCCACCAGCTCCAGAGTTTGCAGGAAATTAAGTGCGACCACGCCCACCTAAGCGCGTCCCAGTGCACTTTTCTTGTACCTGCTCTAGGAGGGTTAAAATCCCCATGTCCAGATTTAATCTGGTGAGTGTGGGGCTCTCCTCGCTTCTGTTTTTTTTTGCCTCCCGCCCCTTTAAGAGAAGGGGCGGGAGGCAAAAAACAAACAAACAGAAGAGAAGGAATCAGGACGGACGACGGGGCTCCGGGCAGCTTTGGAGGTGAGCCTGCATTTTTTCTCTCTTTCTTCCTCCCTCCCCTCACGCAGACAGGAGCAAGGAAGTGTGGAGGGGTGGGGACGCAGGAAGAGCAACGAACCCCCAAGATCCCTGGTCCGAATTTAAGTGGCCAGCGGATCTTAGGGGTCATGTGAAAAGGCCCTTAGTGGGAAGTCTGTTCTGCAAGTAATTGGCCATCATTGCTGCTTCTCCCCAAAACTTACTGGGTAGTTATGCATATGCGAACATACACCTTGTAATCTCTAGCAAAGACCTCAATTTCCTTTCTGTGATGCCATTTTGCTCTGGCGTAAAGGGAACAGTCCTGTAATTCATAATTCCATGTTCCTCGCAGAGTGCTCTAGTACTCTGTGAAATGTATTCTCCACCATTGTCCGAAAGAATTGCCTTTGACTTGGTCCCAAACCTGTTATTCACCATGGCAATATATTTCTTAAGGAACTTGTGTGTTTGACTCTTTTTCCTAATCAGGTAGATTACATTATATCTAGAGAAGTCATCTACCAGGATCAATATATATCTGTTATTAGCTAATGATGGAACGGATATTGGCCCGCACAGGTCAGTGTGTACTAGGTCCGACACTTTAGTACTTCTCTTCTCAGGGTTCGAGTGAAAGCTTGGTCTAACTGCTTTCTGTGTAATACAGTGGACACATTTAGAAATGCACTCTGTATCATGTGGCTTTTAGACATGGGCACGACTCGGCGAAATCCTCGTTTCCGTTTCCGTTTCTCGTTTCCGTTACGTAACGAAATGAAGAATGAAAATTACTCCGCTAGAACTCAAACTCGAACCGACTAAAGAAAAATTGGGTCTGATTTGTCGTGGTCGTTCCTGGCGGCATCGCAGCGATCGCGCGATGCCAAGTGGCACAGAAAAAAGTTTTTAAAATAAAAAAACGATTCCCGGCCAAAAAAGCAGGTGAAAATATGTCTGCCTGAGTGAGGGCACCTACCAGAAGGGTGGTTTCTGGGGGGGGGGTCCCCGGCCTCCCCCCCTCCTCTCCTGGGCTGCGCATCCTCGTCATCTCGCCAACTCGCCAAGCGGCGTGGCACAGAAAAAAAGTTTTAGAAATAAATAAAAAAACCGATTCCCGGCCAAAAAAGCAGGCGAAAATATGCCTGCCTGAGTGAGGGCACCTACCAGAAGGGTGGTTTCTGGGGGAGGGTCCCCGGCCTCTTCCCCTCTCCTCTCCTGGGCTGCGCATCCTCGTCGTCTCGCCAACTCGCCATGCCATGCGGTGCGGGCGGGGGATCCAAAATGGGGCGACCATAAGCAATAATTATTTATTTTGAAATCGTGGTGGTCCAAAAACACACCAAAGCACCACAGAAACATGCAAAAATAGCTATTTTAAAACTGCCTGAATTTTTACAGTAGCAGCAGTGGGTTTTTCTTGCAACAAAACATCTCCAATTGATTTTATTTTATTTTATTTTATTTTTATTTTTATTTTTTTACACCTGCGCAATGATGGGCTGGCCATGGGAGTGGACCATGCAAATTTTTGGAGCCATTCCTCCAATTGCATGGCCACTTGACCAGGTTTTGACCGAGACTTCTGGGATTGTGCCTGTCGGGCATAAAAAGCCCACTAACCGTAGCCCGAACCCGAATCCTAACCCTTAACCCATACGCCAGTACACTGTCCTTCTTAGTGGGTCAGAGAGGCACCCAGAGGTGCGCCCCACAAACTCGCCCTAACCTTACCCGTAACAACCCTAAGCTTAGCCCTTGCGCTAACCCCCTAACACTAAGCCAAATCTGTACTCGCATTGCACTACGCAAGTACAGTTCCCTTCTTGGTGGACCACAGAGCGCCAGACTGAGGAGGAGCCTTCCCCTCAGTGTGCGCACTGTGACACTGCAGCTAGCAGTGGGCCTGTGGTCAACAGAGGCACCCAAAAAAGAGGTGCCTCTCTGCTCAACTTGGTATGCATATCCAATTGGTTATGCATGCCGTTTTGTAGCGGGCCGGAGGAGGCACCCACCCCAGAGAGGTGCCTCCAGGAGCCCGCTTTCCCTTCATAGCGGGCCAGAGGAGGAACCCACCCAAGAGAGGTGCCTCCAGGAGCCCGCTCCCCCCCAACCAGTACTAACGACAGACGAAAAAATGACAAATGAAACGACAAATTTTGGAAAATTTTGCGAAAAACGGAAACGAGCCAAAACGGGCTGGATCCGACACACGACAACTCGAAAACGTCATTTTCTCTGGTCGTGCCCATCTAAAACGTTGTTCTGAAGCTCAAGGATGGCCTTGTGATCATGGTGTGCCAATCTCCTGTGCCACAGTTGCAGATCAGCTTCAATCTTCTCCTGGGCTTGTGGTGCAAAGGCCATCTCCTGTTCCTTCAAGATATTCACTTTATATATGCCATTAGTTTCAAAAACTTCAAGGAATATTTCTTTATCTTTCTGCACTAAGCACTTTCTGGCCTTAAATTTTACTTCAAAGCCCTTCTTATCTAAAGCTGAGACACTAAGCAGGTTGCACTCCAACTCTGGGGTATATGGGGTATAATGTTTCTCATTTGAAACATTGATTTTACAGACTGAGTCTGATGTTTCACACATAAGTATGCCATTTCCTTTGTCTTTAATTGAAATGCCTTCTCCATTTGCAATTTTTACTTCTCCAGAAGCACTTATATCTATAACTTTTAAAAAGTTTTCATTGTTTGCAGAATGTGCACTACATCCTGAGTCCACTAGCCACGTGTTACGTGACTCTTTAGGAAATTGCACGTTCTCATATACCATGAAGTGATTTTGGTTAAAACTTTCATTCATTTTTCTCTGCCTTTTTCCTTCTTGAAATTTGTACTTGTATGCTGCCTTTTCTTAGATGACTGGCCCTTTGAGTAGCAATCTTTTGCCATATGCCCCCTTTTGTTGCAGGAAAAACATTTAATTGACCTACTACAGGGTGGGGCTTTCTTGTAGCTCTTTGCTTCTTACAGTATAGGTAGCTCCAAAATGCTCATTAGAACCACCTGCTGTGCTTTGCAAAACACATTCCTCACGTAAACAGTTCAGTGCTTCATCAAATGTAATTTGCCTCACATTTACAATGCTTTTAAAGGGTCCAAAAGTTGGTCCTAGGGTGCCAAACAGGTGGGCTATTTTCTGGCTATCACTCAGTTCCATTTTACACATTTCCAATTTAGATAAGATGTGTAATAAGGCATCTTTATGCTCTTCATATTCATCCTTAGAGTTTAGCCTTAAGCCCGTTAGCTTCTCCATCCAAATAAAAAGGGATTTTGAACTGGAGAACTCAAATGCACTTTCCAATGCTTTGATCATTTGCCTGGCACTGTCACATTTCTGTACAATGCACATCTGTTTATAATTGAGGCTGTGAAGAATGGTGGCTCTTGTGTAGCAGTCATTCTTTTTCCACTTAGCTAGTGCTTCAGCATTCTTTGATGAGGAAGGGTTACTCATTATGCTCTCATATATCTCCTTACTCATTAAGTTTGTTTCTAGCAGGAGCTTCCACAAAAGGAATTCCTCCTTTGTAAAGGAAGGCAGAATATCTAAGCTTCCTGTATGCATGGCTTATCTCAAAGAAAAGATTTCTGTCAAGCTCAAAAAGAAAAATTTTGGCTCAATTTTTTTTGTCTTTTTTGCCAAAAAGGGGGAGTTACTCCTTAGCCGGCAGTATATCAACAAACACGAGTGAGAGAGATAAAGAATGCAATAACAGAAAAAAGGACTGGCCATTCATAACCTGGAGCCCGTAACCTTTATGTTGGAGTTTAATCTCCAACTAGAGATATTAGCAGAGAAAAATAAGTCTTCTGAGTGTTTGTAGTCACACAAATCACCCCAGCAGAACAGAAACGGACAAATGGCAGTTGGCCCAAAGTATATCTCTACCTCTGGCAGCAACAAAGGACACTCACTCACAGCACACACTTGCTCGGCTTAATAAGGAGTACTAAACAAGCTTATGTAGCAAAAATATAACATAGCTCTACTATAAAAATATATACAAATGGGAAAACAATAATAGAGCAATACAAAACATACTTAGCATATCTCTTGGAAAAAGAGGAAGGCAACATCAGCATTCTGGCAGGAAAGGTGGCTCTGAGCAACATACTACATGGTGCTGCTGCTTTCAGCGTGCATGCTATCCAGAAGGGAAGGGCCTTCTCTTATACTAGATAAAGAGGGGACAGGTAAGAGGTAATACATAATAGCCTGGATAGTTTGGTTCTAGAAAGCTCAGGCTATTAAAGGGGAAGAGCCCTTCATGCATGGCTGCATTGCAAAGAGAAAGAAAACCCAACAGGATCTGGGCTTCAGCATCTAGGCCACCATCATCTGCTGAGGGAGAAGGGGCATGTAGTAAAGCAAAGCAAAACAAAGTGTTCTGCTTATATACCGCCCCATACCACTACAAGTAGTCTCTGGGAAATTTACAATTTTAATTACAGTGTGCAGGCTACACATTGCACATAGTGGACTACCATTGGTGTGGCACACAGCCCAGGAGGGGATACTGGACATACGACTCATCCACACCAGGGGTAACGACCTTGGGAAGCTGTCTAGCAAGGCACTCATGAAGGGTATTGTGCATGACATGGGTGTCTGGCTGGAATGGCTCCCGAACACCTACGTTACCTGGTCCACCGTGATCCCTAGGAGGTCCTGGGGCATGGAGTGTGACCCACATAAGATGAACCATGCCCATATAGGTGTCAACCAGGAAGACCCCCATGAGCTCCTGAAGGTGGGTGGCTCAGTTATTGGGCACCAGAACATCAACGCCGATAAGCCAGACTTGTATCGGAGCGATGGGGTGCACCTATCCAACTCAGGCCTTGGCCTGTTTTTAGCCAACATGTGCGAGGGGCTGCAGGAGGTGATTGGTGGCCATTAGGGAAGGCATGGGCTCAGCTGGGCCTGTCCATGGTCGTGGAGGTAGGTGCAGGGAACAGAAACATCTGGGGAGTTCCAAATCTGATTATAAGCAATACCCGTCCAACACCATGGCCCCATAGATCCAGATATCATGGCACCAGGGATTGTAGCCCTTAGAACCCTACTGGGTTGGGACTGTCCGGGCAGCTGCCAGGAGGCTCCTAAGATCACCTCCTTTCATGGATCCAGCCCATGATAGCCAATTTCACCCTTAAAACCCACCACTCTTTTTCCCTTTACAGTCACCCCCGCCATTTTGCGGTTCAGGTACCACGGTCCCACTACATCGCGGGATCGCAGTACCTGCACTGCTGGGGAGGGCGGGGGTGATTGGGTTACTCCGTGCCGCTCCCTGCCCCTCTAAAAAGCCTCAGAGCCTGGCAGGGGGGGCACCGGGGAGTGATTGGATTGCTCCCTGCAGCCCCCCTAGCCCCTTTGAAACGCCTTGGAGCCACACTGGGGAGTGGCAGGGAGCGATGTGATCACCCTCCCGCTGCCCCCTGCACCGCTCCGAGGCTTCTGGAGGGGCAGGGGGTGGCAGGGGGCGATCGGGTCACTCTGCCCTGCCCCTGGGCCCCTCCAATAAGTCTCGTGGCCGTGCGGGGAGCGGCGGGGGGCACAATCTCCATTGAAATGCATTGTCAATGGATTTCAATGGAGAAATTTTCCCCATTGGAGAGCATTGAGCCAATGTTTTCCAATGGGAAAAATTTTCTCCATTGGCAATGCATTTCAATGGAGATGGCCCCGGACAAGAAGTCTTGGGCAGCACAAGCGAGCGCCAGCGCAGACCACCCCAAGACTTCTGTGATCGCCCCCCTGCCCCAGCCCCCCACCCACTTCCGCATATTGCGGATTTCCATGGATCGTGGGTGGGATGGGTCCCTAACCCCCGTGATTGGCGGGGGGGGTTTACTGTACCTAGGAGAGTGTCTGTGGAGGTGTTCTCAAGCCTCTCAGGCAGCTAGGTTCTGTAGCATCAACACTGGTTGTGCACTTTGCAAGATACACCAACCCTTCAAGGTAGGACAAACCAGAAAAATGTCCTAAATTCCAAAATTACTTCTCCAGCCAAGACACTGAGTTTTAGCCACACTCACTCTTGGGCAAAAACCAGACTTTGGTAGAATCTTATTATTTTATTAAAAAGCAGAAAAATAAAAGTAAAAAGTCATTTCAAAGTTTCTGTAAAAAAAAGATCAATGCAAAGCACAAAAGATGCAACAATAATCAGTAGCATGTTCATAGGATTTGCAATCCAAGAAAATAACAAAACTTTCTAAATTATTCTAAGTTACACTAGCATTCTGAACTACAAGACTCATTGTGAATAAGAGCTCTAAAACTAAGTCCTAGAAAGAATCATCATTGGCATCCTAAGTAGAATCATCATCATCAAGATCCTAAGTTCCAAGCATAACCATTCATTTCAAGCATTCTATTCTCTAACTTAAAAGCATCATCTCATTATTGTTATCTCCTCCCATTAGTCACAGTTATTCTGGTAATTGTCCAATCACAGGGCATTGTTTAGTATATTAATTATTCTTGTTCCACGCCTCCATTTCCCATGTCGTGTGTTTTCCAGGAATGTGATGTTATGACTCCTCTTTGCTCGCTGTTCCTCTTCCCAGGCGATAAGACAGCACCTGTGAGCTTTGGATGGAATAAGCGGAAAAAACAACTCTGTAGACATTCTCACACAAATCCTTTCTTGCTTCTTGACCTAACTGCAGCCATTTTACTAATTCCTTGACAGGGACCAACCACGTCATGGTGCCCCAGCCGATGTGGCAGTTTACGGTATGGTGTCACCGGCTGAGGGGGTGCCACTGAACGGTGGCACCCACTCGGGACCTGGGGACTCACCCCATGTGATGTCTTGGGCAAGGTCTCAAGTGACCTCAGGGCCAATGGTTCCCCACCTTTGGGCAGCCCCTCCCTTTCTCAATTGCAGATTGATTATTGACTGAACCCCAAAATACTGTCTTGCCTGCTTATTTCGCCCTGGGGGGGGTAAAGTTCCCTCAGCCACACAGATTTTAGAGATCAGAATTTCCTTTGCATTAGGCTTGAACCCAAACAAGTTAGAAGCCCTCTTAATAAAATATTTCCCTTGCTTTTATTAACACACACACTTCTGTTACTGTTATGTCCTCAATCCTACACACACAGGAAAATTCCTTTCATTCTCAACAGCGACAATCTCTGCCCTCAGCAGGGAGTCTTCATGCAGCCAGAGACCCTCCTAACTGACACTTCACTTGGCTCTTTATTTCATCAGCTCAAGTGAAAGTTTTAAAACTACTTTTAAGACTTTAACTATATACGGGTCTGGTTCTTCAAGGCACAACTGGATCTCTTCTCGGATCCCACAAGCTGCCTACCAAATCATGACATACACACCCACACTTTTCATATTTCTACAGCCACCACTAGTTGCCTTGATCACCTTAATTATTTGAATAAGAGAGACTGACACCAAGGTATATATTTTCAAAATAAAACTTGTCAAGTTTATTGATTTATAATTGTATCTCCAATATTATGTATATAGCAATGACCGATTAACTTACATGCTTTAATACAATGCAGTTAGCAATACTTCTTGTTTATTTGCACAATTACCTTTGTTTATGTTTATATCTTTATACCTGACTCTAACCAGCCTCAAGATTTCACTCATGACTGACTGTTAAATAACTATCTAAATTTTTAACTACTTTATGACTCTCTGGCTTCTCTCTTTTTACCACAAGGTACTATGCATTTATAGTCTTTAGCCACACCCACCGGTCACTGATTGGCTATTCTAAACACTCACATGAATATTCATAAATAACAATATATATGCATAACCAACCCTGTTTGTTACGCCCCTGCTCTACCCCATTTCTTTGTGTGGTGGTTCTGCCTACTGAACATTTGGCTCTGAAATAGTTGGCAGTTCACTCCATGACTCTCTAGGTCTTAACACTTTGCATCCCCCCTTCATTCACAATTTATTTATTTATTTATTTATTTATTTATTTATTTATTTACAGAAAATTTTAGCCACCCCGCTACCAAGTGGTCTCTTAACTGATAATGGACAAATAATGAGATAGACTCTGAACAGAGCAGGCCAGAGTTTCTTTTTTTAAAAAAGATCACAGGGCATATTAATTCCAGTATGTATGCCCTAGTCTTTCTACTGAATGTCTGAAAGACGTAAAAGGTGGTAATCCAGGACATCTAACTGAATAAAGTATTGCCAAGTCTTAAGTCTCATATTCAAGATAAACTAAGTAATGAGGCAACTTTACCTTTGAAATGGGCAACATTTACTGGGTTGTTGCATCAGTGAGAAAGAACAGATTTGAATGCTTTGTGTATTTCATTGTCCTCTGCTCCACTTGAAACTAACTGTGACTTGATGTTCTGGAGGAGACCCTTAATCAGGAGAAACATATTTATTTTCAAGGCTCTTTCTTACTCTTAAGGAGTCTAACATCTGCCAGTTAGTGACCGTGGTGGTACAGCAGGCTACAGAGTTTGAAGGAAATTAAGAAATACTTTTAAAATAATAAATAATAAGCAGAGCCTTTTGATTTTCTTCCTACTCTCCATCAGTTCATAGCCTAGAGTTAAAAATGTGACACCCCAATCTATTTCTTATGTTGGGACATCTTTTGGCACGTCTATATTCAGATACAGAGACATCATGCTTCTTCAAAACTTTACACATTGACTCCTTCTACTTCAAGGCCAAACTACTTGTATATAAAGGCCCTGCAGATCTCAGGACAGGTTTACTTGTCACTAAATGCCAGACAATGTGCACTGTATTGATAACATGTTGCTGATAATAAAAGGCCGCCATTAAATATGGGGTAGGTCTAGTTGGTATCTGGTTGGACTGAAAACCTCTTCTGTATCTGCAGTGATACAAATGTAAAAGGGTGGAACACACCACTAAATTTTAGGAGTTAAAATATGGGGGGTGTATTATTAAATCTGAGAAAATAATTCCTTTGTGAACATCCTAAGGGAAGAATAACATATCTGTATTACATAGAGATTCTTGAGGGAGAGGTTGGCAGAAATGGCTGCAGTGGGCCATCCAGCTTGAGCCCAAGGCCCCAGGAAACAAAAAATGGCAAGCCAGAATCAAGGAACTGCACTACATAGACGGAGGTCTGGTTAGAGCTTCAGGACCCATCACCTGAAGAGCACTAAGACTCATAGACTGCTGTGCAAACACAGCCTATTTCTACCAAAACTGAGCCCATTCCAAATCAAGCAAGTTCTGGGAACAGGACTCACTGGATTGCCCCCAGAGTGCCCTCTATGAGAGAAAGAGGGGGCAGAAGGAAACTGGTTGATGGGAACTATAAAAGCAGTGCTGGAGGAAAGGGGAGACAAACCAACAAGAAAAGTAGAGAAAAGACACCTGACGTGGTGATACAGAAGTCTGAGGATACAGAAGAGGAAGAGGAAATAGTGACATGGGAGATGCAAGAGGGATGGTGGGAGAAGCCTACCACACAAGCAGGGAAGATAGTAGAGCCCTTGGACCCACCAAAGACAGAGATTACATGGTTACAGAAGATCCTTGGACTGGGGAGTTGGTAGAGAGTCCTAAAGGATGAAAACACCATTATCTTTGTTAAATGCCTCATCGCAGCTACTGGGGTGAAATGTGAGCTTGAACAGACCTCTGGGATGGGGTGGGCTGAGCTATTAGAAAGATAGCCCAATGTGTGGTATTGGAAGCGACAATGCCAGAAGGCTAATCTACATTGCCAGAAAGTGGAATAATGATAAGTGTTGGAAGAGGTAGATGAACCAGGACCAGAGCCGCCAATATGCCACATTCCTTCTCATTGCAGGTGTATGAGCCTTTGTGTCTCTCAGCAAAATCACTTGACATTGAAACCACTGATGGATATCCATTCCCTAGTGAGGTTAGCTCAGTGCACTGCAGCAAGAAAGACTGAGCTAGCGTTAATGCAGGCAACTAACTCTCCAGCAGGATTAGCTGTTAAATGTTCAGTTGTTGGCCTTTTCCAAATTTCAATAAAACCAGCTGCTTTTGCACAAGCTGGTCCAGACTCTATGAATGTGAGGACAGAGGAGGGGCCACCCTCAGATCTGGAGAGGGTTGTCGGGGTTCATGTTATCATATTATCAATACTACAGAATGTACAGATATTCCTATACATGCACACACACAAGCATGTGCTTGTTCACAAATACACACACACACACACACACACACACACACACACACACACACACACACACACAATGTGTTAGAGAGAAGAAAGCTTATATGTGATTAAAAGTTATGACACTATGGCAGAAAATGGTGCTGGGGCCATTTCCCTGAGGCCTTCTATCATGGAAGCTCTGAACTATTTGCTTCGGCTATCACAAATCACACAGAGGCTTGTGACAGCTGGGTTAATTTTTTCTGACACATGGATTACTGCATTCAATAATATGTGACAAGTGACCCCAATAGATAGTGCTACTGTTAGGTGGATTTGTAATTGGTTGACTGATCGCACCCAAAGAAAGGGTGATCATAAATGGCCTCTCTTCAGCTTGGAGAGACGTGACCAGTGGGGTGCCCCAGGGTTCTGTTCTGGGTCCAGTGCTGTTCAATATCATTACTAATGACTTGGAGGAAGGAATAGAGAGTCTGCTAATTAAATTTGTAGATGATACCACATTGGGAGGGGTTGCTAATTCCCTAGAGGATAGGATGAAAATCCAAAAGGACCTTGACAGATTAGAATGCTGGGCCAAAGGTAACGGAATGGATTTCAACAGAGGGAAATGTAGGGTGCTACATCTAGGTAAAAAGAATGATTTGCACAGATATAGGATGGGGGACACTTGGCTGGAGAATAGTACCTGTGAAAGGAATCTGGGAGTCTTGGTGGACCACAAATTGAACATGAGTCAGCAGTGTGAAGCGGCGGCCAGGAAAGCCAATGCGATTCTTGGTTACATCAACAGAACCATAGTGTCTAGATCAAGGGAAGTGATAGTACCACTCTATTCTGCTCTGGTCAGATCCCACCTGGAGTACTGTGTCCAGTTCTGTGTGCCTCAGTTTAAAAAGGATGTTGACAACCTCGAGCGGGTGCAGAGGAGGGCGACCAGGATGGTTGAGGGTCTGGAGGAATTGTCTTATGAGGAACGGCTTAGGGAACTGGGAATTTTTAGCCTCTCTAAAAGAACGCTGAGGGGGAATATGATAGCTATGTTTAAATATTTGAAAGGATGTCATATTGAAGAGGGAACTGGTTTGTTTTCCATGGCTTCAGAGACTAGGACTCGGGGCAATGGTTTCAAATTACAGGAAAAGAGACTCCATTTGAACATTAGGAAGAACTTCATGACAGTTAGAGCTGTTTGGCAGTGGAATATGCTGCCACAAAGGGTGGTGCATGGCAGGGGGTTGGACTAGATCAGTGCTCCCCAACCTTTTTGTCTCCACGGACCGGTATTTGTTTTATTATTTTCCCGTGGCCCGGGGTGGGGGGTGGGGAGGGGGAGATGGGGGTGTGGGGGGCAGGGGAGGGTGTGGGGGCACGGGGATGGGGGAGGGGGGGGGGAGGTGCAGGGGGCTTGGCGTGTGTACCTTGGGGGCCACGGGCGGCGGCGGCGGCGGCGGCGGCAGCGGTGCTTGCCGGCTGGGGGCATCGGGCGTGCACTCCCCCCCGCGCGCACGGGCGGGGGGGAGCCTGGGGCTCCTGGGCGGGCGGGCCCCCTCCTCCTCCTGTCGGCGGCCGGAGGCAGGCGGGCGGCGCAGAGGTGCCCCAACCGAGGCGGGTCACGGCGGCCGCAGCCGCGGCCACGGCAGCCGCCCGGGTTCGGCTGTGGCTCCGCGGCCGGCGGCGGGGCGCCCCGCGCCGCCGCCGCCGCCCACCTCAGTGGGGCACCTCTGCGCTGCCGCTTGCCTCCGGCTGCGGCCTTCGGGCGGGCGAGTGGGAGGGGGAGGGAGGGAGGCCGGTGGGGGGTGGCATCTCCGACCCGAGGGCGCCACCGGGACTGCTGAGCCAGCCGTGGCGGCGGCGGGTGCCCCCCGCCGCCGGCTGCAGAGCCACAGCCGAACCCAGGCGGCTGCCGTGGCCGCCGCGGCCGCCGACAGGAGGAGGAGGCGGGGCCCGCCCGCCCAGGAGCCTCGGGCTCCCCCCCACCCCGCCCCTGCGCCGTGCCCGGTGGCGGCGACTCCTCCTCCGGCTGCCCGCGGGAGAGAAGAGGAGGAGGAGGAGGGCGGCGGAGGAAAAGGGGAGGAGCCTCCCCGGTCTCCCCAGGCGGCCCGGTGCCAACCGGTCCACGGACCGGCACCGGTCCGCGGCCCGGGGGTTGGGGACCACTGGACTAGATGGCCCTTGAGGTCTCTTCCAACTCTATGATTCTATGATTCTATGATTCTAAGTCATTTGAATAAGACTCAAGAGCCACCTGAAAGAGAATCAAGAATGGCAAAGGAAAGTGACATGTTAGCAAATGCCCTAAGACAACAGGAATTTCAAAAAATTTCTCATCTTCCACAAAAGCCCATACATTTACAGGGAACATGATAAAGATATTTTCCAGTAATCCTCTTAATGTATAGAACACAAACATCATTAATACATTTCCACTTCCTGTTACTTATTGTGCCAGTTTGGTGTATCATCTCATGTACCTTAGGCCAGAAAGACCCCAAATTCTGCCAAAGACTGTGCTTTTGATTTTCAAAAAGAAACCACTAATTTTGCTGAGACAGAATTTTGCCAAAAAAACAACAAAAGCCCTCTTGTGTGTCGTGTCATTACAGTCATGACCGACCCTTCATGACTCCATGTCCATGGAGTTTTCTTGGCAAGAATAATGGAGTAGTTTGCCAGTTCCTGCTCCAGGTGCCTACAGCATGGTGGTTTCCCATCCAAGTACTAACCAGGGCTGACCCTGTTTAGCTTCCGAAATCAGGTGAGATTGGATGTGCTTAAGGCATCTAGCCCTCTTACCGTGTACAAATATTTGCATACATATGTGAGTGTGTACAACCCATCAACAGGAGAAAGGAGTTTTAGCAGCATTGAAAAGGTTTCTGAAAACATGTAAGCTGCCTCTGTTCAGCTGAAATATTTATCTATTTATTCCAGGCATTTGGTAAAGAACATATGTTGAGACCACAGCAAGCTAATCCTGCTGCAAGCTGTTGGATTTCACAAGACCCAATGAAGAAACCCAACACAGAGAGATCCAGGCAAATATTACCAGTTTATTAGGCCTAATAAAGATGGTAAGGCGAACGGATCACCCAAGGCAGAAGTGAGGCATTCAGCAACCCAAAACAGGAAACCCACAATCTTTATTTCCTCCCTTTCCCGCCCCCACAGAGTGGTGCCTCCTCTGGGTTGGGCTAGGGGTGGTGTTCTGGGGACAACCATTGGGGTCACTTCACAATGGGGAGCTGGGAAGTCACAATGGGGGACGGAAAAGCCGATTAGAAGAGTCTCTGGCTGCCAGACGGATCCTGGGTGAATGTGGAAATAGAACAATAGGATGCCTTGGGCTGTGATTTAATCTTTGGTACATCTGCAGGTGAGACGTGCTGGGGTCGTCTTGAAGGAATGGAGGTTGCTAGAAGATTCTTCCTCTTTGCCATGCATTCGCCATGCCTTGCCCAAAGATGGCTCAGGTCCAGAGAGCAAGAGAGTGTAGGCACACAGTTTAAGCACGTCCAGGGAAGATGGATGGGAGGAAAATAGAAGAGGGAGAGAAAGAGAGAGAGAGAGAGAGAGAGAGAGAGAGAGAGAGAGAGCTGGGGGCTGGAGGGCTAAGCAGGAAAGGGTGCCCCATACAGCCCATTGTCTCTGTGGAGGAAGGAGAAGATTCCCTCTTGCAAAATCCATTCAAGGGAACCAAGCAGTTTGAACTGGTTTTGCCATGTGGCAGGGTGACGGTCCTTGATTTGAAATGAAGGTCACTCCCCCAACATGGAGGCAGCATGTACCCTTGTCCAGGCCTTGAGATACGTGAAGGAAGAAGGAATTGAGAAAATGGGGGTGGGGTCGGGGATATTACTGGAAGGCAGGGAGAGGAAGGACACAGAGGGGAGAGATGGAGGAAACTTTGGGGAAGAGAGAGAGAGAGAAAAAGGCAAGGACTGCCTTCTGAGCACCAGCTGTGCTTGTGTGTTTCATTTTGGAACAATTCCCCTTCCAAAATGATACATCCATCTCTAAATGATATACCTTTTCTTTCCTCAAGCTACCTTCCCCATGGAAAGTGTAAGAAAGTGGATGACAGCTTTCTCTTTTGTATTGTGTATAATTGACATGTCAACATTAGTATATCTGACAAGTCAAAGAGTGTGTATGTTTCTCTGTTATATGTGTTGCACTCACTTGCACTTTTACTTTTCCATTTTGTTACGTACAAAACCATCTCTTTAAGTCCAAATCAGCCCTTCAAAATGTTTTAGCTCATGGGTACCACAGACACATTCCACCCATTCTTGGATCTACTTTACACCTGCAATAATATTGTAGATCATTTGCCCGTCTTCTGGGGTTGTCTTGCATTTGTTAATTCTACTGGTAAGGGATGTTTCTGCCAGAATGTATGTGCAGTTTTATATAGACAGGAAATCAATTTAAAAAAAAAAAACCCCTCCAGTTTATGACTGTGGGATATTGTACTTTTCTAAAAAAAAAAAAAAGGTAAAGGTTCCCCCCGCACATGCTTGCTAGTCATGTCCAACTCTAGGGGTGGTGCTCATCTCTGTATTCAAGCTGAAGAGCCAGTGTTGTGCAAGTTCGTGGCCAAGTGGCCAGCATGGCTGCACAGAAATACTGTTTTTCCTTCCTGCTTTTTATGGCAGTACCTATTTATCTACTTGCATTTACATGCTTTCGAACTGCTAGGTTGGCAGGAGCTGGGGTGAACAGTGGGAGCTCGCTCCACTGCGTGGCACCCAGGATTCAAACCGCCGAGCTGCTGACTTTGAAGTCAACAGTTTTCGGAGCCTTAGTCCACTGAGCCACCATGACTTAAAATGCCAGGAAATGGCAGAATACATCTGTGCAAAACTGTGCTCATGTTGCCAGCAGGAAAAACAATTCTAAACTTTAGTTTTCAAAGACTAGACTGAATGTTGACAACACTACTCTTAGCAGTATGGAAGTATATTGTTCACACTACCACTCCCAAAGAGACACCAAGCAAGGAAAAATCCAAAAAACCCTGACTTTTTTTTCTTCATTAGTTATCTCCTCTGCACGAGGGAACAATTTACAGGGACTTATACATACAGCTGATTATGGCCCATGAACCTGTTGCAGCTACATATGGAGATAGGTCCCTTTGACTTCCCAGTTCACATATTGGATTTTGCGGATTCCCAGGATGGATGTCTTTCTGTTCGTCTCCATCAAGAACCCTTCCTTTTCTTTGCTAAAGCTTGGTGCCTGCTGAATTTGTTCTTTTCTGCTGCTCTTGGTTTTGATACTACTGATGTTGAAAACACAAGGTGGTGATTCATAAATTCTGGTATTAAGGAGAAAACTGAGAGAATAATTGATAATATTTGCTGCTCCACTCATCTTGACATGGAGCAAATCAGCAAATGCAGAAAGATGGGGAAGAATATTAAACTTCATTTAACACTTTTTTTTTCAAATCCAGAAGACATAGTTAAATCAGATGTCATATTTTATAACATTTCCCTTCCCTCCTATAGGCTCAGGTAAATCCCCAGTAAGCAAAGAAATACCCCAACTGCATACTCCTGGGAGTAACTTGCTGCAAACACACATACCTTTCCTGAATATGTAGTGCCCTATTCTTGAACATAAAATATCAGCCCTGCGGGAATTTAGTTGAGATTTATTTCTTGATACAGATAGCAGGAAATGCTGTGTACCATGTTGCATGAAGCAGAAGCCCTACAAATCCATGTAAATTCCTTGTGGACTAACAGTCCAATACATTTCAGGTCCATCGATGTGTACTTGAGTGCACAGAGTTAATCTGAAAAAGGCATTTCTTCTAGGCATTTTGATTGCTTGGTAACCCTGAGGAATAGTTGCCTAGATATTTTGTTGAAAAATAGCCCTGACAGTTGTTTCGTGTTTGAGTGAGGTGGTTAACTAATGCAAATAGCAGTCAGGTTCTGTTATATTCCCCTGCTTGGCGTCTCTCTGTGAATGGTGGTGAGCATAATAGGGTATTCTGTGGATCATTGAGAGAGCTGACCTGATATGTTAATGGCTGTGTTTTTTTAATGTTTCCAAAGAACTCTTCCGGCCTCTTGAATGAAATTTGACTCTTTCCGATGAGTAGTAAGCTGCTGAGCTATTATCGCTACTTGAGTTTGTCTGAACATATTTTGGTCAAAATGCTGACTCTGTAGACAATGTTGAGACTGTGACACAGAACCCCGCAGTTATATCCCAGGAAAGCAAGACCTATACTGACAAATCCCTTCAAATCAAATTACTGTTGGATCATATTAGTGCCTGCCACTGCTATCATAATGTAACTATATAGGATAACCCTTTTTGTATTGTATTAACAAGTGAAATAAATATTCAAGTATGATGGAATGTAGTTATGATAGAAAACTGAACACTGGATGCAAACGGTGTAAAAGGGTGTTTTGAGGAATAATTCACTCGGCAAGCCTAGTTCTTCTTCTGTGTGTATATTTTGGAGAGAGGGAATAAATGTCACTCAGCACAGGCATTACATTAGAATTTCCTTCAAGATAGGGTTCGGGAATTGAAATACTCAGAACTTAATCCAGTACTTTGAGGAATGCCAGCTCCAGAAAATGGAAAAATGAGCTTCCTGGTTTTTCAGAGTGTGATTATTGGCAAACTATTGTTAATAAGAAGGGCCTGATTCTGTTAATTCATCATAAAAATACATTAAACCAGAATGTTCAGACAGAAGGACTGAACTAGGGGAACATTTCACTTTCCAGTTAAAAGGTAATAGATTTCCCTTCTAAAGAATCTTCTAAAATAGCACTGTTAACCTGTTAAGGTTAATTAAGCCTAAATTAAACTACCAATGACTGACTAACAACAACAACAACAACAACAACAACAACAACAGGTTCCAAAAATCTTTTAATGTCATAAAATAAATTAAAAACAAAAGCGTCAAACTGTGGAATAAGACTACAATAGAATCATAGAATCATAGAATCATAGAGTTGGAAGAGACCTCAAGGGCCATCTAATCCAAACCCCTGCCATGCAGGAACCCCATCACAATATTTCCGACAGATGGCCATCCAGCCTCTGCTTAAAAACCTCCAAAGAAGAAGACTCCACCACTCTTTGTGGCAGCATATTCCACTGCCAAACAGCTCTAACTGTCATGAAGTTCTTCCTAATGTTCAAATGAAATCTCTTTTCCTGTAGTTTGAAACCATTGCCCTGAGTCCTAGTCTCTGAAGCCATGGAAAACAAACCAGTTCCCTCTTCAATATGACATCCTTTCAAATATTTAAACATAGCTATCATATCACCCCTCAGCCTTCTTTTAGAGAGGCTAAACATTCCCAGTCCCCTAAACCTTTCCTCATAAGACAATTGCTCCAAACCCTCAACCATCCTGGTTGCCCTCCTCTACACCTGCTTGAGGTTGTCAACATCCTTTTTAAACTGAAGTGCACAGAACTGGACACAGTACTCCAGGTGGGGTCTGACCAGAGCAGAATAGAGTGGTACTATTACTTCCCTTGATCTAGACACTATGGTTCATTTGATGCAACCAAGAATCGCATTGGCTTTCCTGGCTGCTGCATCACACTGCTGACTCATTTTCAATTTGTGGTCTACCAAGACTCCCAGATCCCTTTCACAGGTACTATTCTCCAGCCAAGTGTCCCCCATCCTATATCTGTGCAAATCATTCTTTTTACCTAGATGTAGCACCCTACATTTCCCTCTGTTGAAATCCATTCCGTTAGCTTTGGCCCAGCATTCTAATCTGTCAAGGTCCTTTTGCATTTTCATCCTATCCTCTAGGGAATTAGAAACCCCTCCCAATGTGGTATCATCTGCAAATTTAATTAGCATACTCTCTATTCCTTCCTCCAAGTCATTAATAAAGATATTGAACAGCACTGGACACAGAACAGAACCCTGGGGCACCCCACTGGTCACGTCTCTCCAAGCTGAAGCGAGGCCATTTATGATCACCCTTTGGGTGCAATCAGTCAACCAATTACAAATCCACCTAACAGTAGCACTATCTATCCCACTTTCTATTAACTTCTTAGCAAGAATAACATGGGGAACCTTATCGAAGGCCTTACTAGAGTCCAGATAAACAATATCCACAGCATTCCCCTCATCCACTAGGCCTGTAATTCTATCAAAGAAATAGATCAAATTAGTCTGGCATGACTTGTTTTTAAGAAACCCATGTTGACTTCTTGTAATGACAGCATTGTTTGTTAAATATTTGCAGACTGCCTGTTTAATAATCTGCTCTAGGATCTTTCCAGGAATTAAAGTCAAGCTGACAGGGCGGTAATTATTTGGGTCCTCTTCCCCCCCCCTTCTTGAAGATGGGGACATTAGCCCAACTCCAATCGATGGGGACTTCCCCTGTTCTCCAGGACTTCTCAAAGATTATTGCCAATGGTTCTGAAATTACTTCAGCCAGTTCTTTTAATATCCTTGGGTGTAATTCATCTGGCCCAGGAGACTTAAATTCATTTAATGTTTCCAGGTGTTCCTGTACTACCTCTCTACCTATTCTATGTTGCAATTCCCACCCTACCTCATCTATTCTTTGTCCCAGCGGATCTCTTTCTTCCTTTTTGGAGAAAACAGAGGCAAAGAGGGTGTTGAGTAGTTCTGCCTTTTCCTTGTCTCCTGTTAGTAACTTGTTATCCTCACCACGCAGAGTTTTCTTATTTTTCCTTTTGCTGTGGACATAACTAAAGAAACCCTTTTTACTATCTTTGGCAAGTCTAAATTCGTTTTGCGCTTTAGCTTTTTTTACCACCCCCTGCATATATTAGCTGTTTGCTTATATTCCTCTTTGGTGCATTTCCCATTGTTCCATTCCTTGTACTTTTTTTTCTTTATAGTTAGCTGAGCTGAACGTTCTTTCGTAAACCATTGCGGTTTCTTTAGACCTCTCCCATTTTTCTTCTTGTAGGAACAGTTTTAAATTGTGCCTTTAATATCTTGCTTTTAAGGAACTCCCATCCATCTTGGACTCCCTTCTCTTTCAGTGTGTCGGTCCATGGAATCACAGCCAATAATTCCCTAAATTTACAAAAATTGGCTTTCTTAAATTCCAGGATTCTGGTCTGACTATGCTTAACTTCACCTTCCAACTGTATAACAAATTCCAAGAGGGCATGGTCACTTTTACCTAATGATCCCACCACTTCAACCCCATTTACAGGTCCTCCTTATTGGTTAAGACCAGAACTAAAATGGTTTTGCCTCTTGTTGCCTCCTCTACCTTCTGGACCATGAAATTGTCTGCAAGGGAAGTAAGGAATTTGTTAGACCTTGCATTCCTAGCTGAGTAGGACTGCCAGCATATATCATGGTAGTTAAAATCTCCCATTAGTGCTACATCTCTCCCTTTTGACTGTGTGGCCATCTGTTCACAGAAGGCTTAGGGGTCTATAATATACCCCCACAGTGACATCCCTCCTTGTTTTTTCACCCCTGATTTTAACCCAAATGCTCTCAACATGGGTCCCCTGCTGTTTATCTTGTATTTCCTCAGCACTATAAATGTCCTTAATATATAAAGCTATACCTCCTCCTTTCTTACTCGGCCCATTGCTTTGAAACAGGTTATACCCTCCAATGACTACATTCCAATCATACGTTTCATCCCACTATGTTTCAGTGATGCCAATTATGTCATATTTATTTTGCTGTATTTGGACTTCCAGCTCCTCTTGTTTGTTCCTCATGCTCTGTGCATTGGTGGAGAGGCATTTGAGGATGTGTGTGCTTCTTACATGTCCTTTGCTTAACCTTTTTTTCCTTGCACTACTTCTTGTCCTGCTCCTATTTCAACATTTGGGCTAGTCCTCACAACCCCTTCTGGATCTCTACCATTAAGAGCATTTTCTCCCTCCCCCTGCAAACTCAGTTTAAAGCTCTCCTTTTTAAATCTGCAATCCTCTTGGCAAAAAGATTCCTACCAGCAGTGGTGAGGTGCACCCCATCCTGGCCCAATATCCTGTCTGAATGAAAAAGCAAACCATGGTCCAAGAATCTGAATTTTTCCTGCCAGCACCATCTCCGAAGCCAATTTTTCACCTCCATTATTGTTCTTTCCCTTCGTGGGCCACGTCCTTCTACAGGGAGGAGATGGGGATTACCACCTGTCAACCCAGGTCCTTCAGCTTTCGACCCATCTCTTCATATGCCTTTGTGATATCTGGGAAGCTGCATTTTGAAGTATCATTAGTTCCTACATGGACCAAAAGAAATGGGTTAGAATCAGTGGGCTTGATGAGTCTCGTCAGACTCTCTGTTACATCCCGAATCTTGGCTCCAGGGAGACAGCAGACCTCTCAATTCATTTTGTCAGGCCTGCAGATGACCGTTTCTGTTCCTCTAAGCAAGGAGTCTCCAATCACCACCACTCACCTCCTTCGAGGCTTGGTAGTTGCCCCTTGTTGTACTGTTGGATTCCTCTGCGCAGGGTCTTCAAGCTGCCCTTGCTGTTCTAGGTGCAGTCCCTGTTCCTGGCTGATAAAGGAGAGAAGTTGGGATCTATTGTGCAGTTGCAAGTTCTCTATCTTCCTAGTTCTTCCTTTTCTGACTGTGACATTCCTCCAAGTATCTGCTTCCTGTATTTGTGAAATGCCCTCACCCTGATTGAGATTCTCCCTGGCCGTTACTTCATGAAGTACTTCGCTTCGCAGCGGGATTGCCTTCGCTTTGAATGCGAAGCCGGTCACGTGGTCTCCCTTCGCCCCCACCCCTCTTTCTCTGTCCTCACCATGCGAAATTTTAGGATCGAATCCATTACTACCTCACGTGCTCCCTTCGCATTGGGAAGCTTACTTGCAACGTCCGGTTTCTGCTTTCTTTTATTTTTTTAAAAAAATTACCATGGCGTATCGATGCATCAATACCCGGCTGTCATTTGCGGTCAGAGGCGCACAAGCCAGCGGTCAAGCCCGGCGCTCAAAGGCCCCTGCGGTTGTCCCGAGGACTTGTGGGCGGCCATCGTATTTCCCTGAAGCAGAGCAGCTGGGTTGGTTTTTTTTGGGGGGGGGCGGGCGGGGCGGGGAGAGGCTTCTCTCAGCTTCATCGCCCTGTGTGCCCCGCCGCCGCTCTCTGGGTGGGCGCGCGCGGGGGTGTCTTGCAGCGGCGGCACCGACACCCCCTCCCCCTCCCTCTGCGCAGCCCTTCGCCATCCCTTGCCAGCGGAGGGGCTCCGCTCACATCACCCGGGGACGCTTGCCCCCCCCTCTGTTGCCCCTGCCCCATGTACAGAAGGCAAGATCAAAAGAACGGGTTAACCGAAATATCTATGCATCGGCATTTCGGAGAAAAAGTAAGTTAAAAAAAAATAAAAATATATATTAACTGGCTACACGTGACTTTGGATGTGAAGCAGGATGCGAAGCGAAAAAGATTCAAGGCCTCCGGCAGGGGAATCTCTCGCCCCGCTTGGAGCACGGTTTAGGGGGCGTGGTCGGGGTGGCGCCGAATCCAAAGAGGAGGAGCGTGCGGACTGAAGCGATCGATTCGCACAGAAATTACGGCTCGCCGCGCAGCGAGAGGTTCGTGAAGTAACGGCCCATGTCACTAGTTTTGACAAGGTTTGTCTCTGCTTCCTGCAACAACTCTTCCTGCTCCCTAAGGTTGCGAAGACTGTAAACACAGGCCTCCAGCTGCCTGACCTTGTCCTTCAAGAGGACTACCAGCTTGCACTTTGAGCAAATGTATCCTGACACCTGGTTTGGCAAAAAACGAACATGCCACAGGTGTTGCAAGTAACCACATCTGCCCCCTGCCCCTCCATCGTGACTAACTGGTCAGTTACTTGAAAATGGAAGAAAGAAAGGAAAAAGATAATAGGAAAACCCTCTTTTTTTGGAGAAACTCTTTCCCCCAGCTCTCCTTTTTAAATCCTGCAGAAAAATAGCATTCAATTCCTTTGTTTTAAAGGAAAAACTGCTGGCATATTAAGATACAGCCAAACCGTGTGGTCTATGGAATTTCTGCAAACAGAATAAATGAAGAGATGAAAGGGAACAGATTAGTGGCCATGCTTAGTCCTGGAGGATGGAACAGTGATTCACCATCAATTCAGAAGGTTTGTCCTCTGGGGATCCAGAAAGGTTAGAAATGAATGGGGCCAGAAACTGATGATGGAGCTTCTGATGGGTGGGGCAGGAAAGAACAATATGGGAGGTTGAATCAGGTTCTAGTAGATAATGTTTACATAATCTGTTCTCAAATGGTACATTGTAATATCTTCCTGAGAGGACAGCTGAAGGGAGGAGGTTCCGCTATCACCGTATCTTATGCATTTATCCCACCATTCAGTGGCAAGTTCAATGCCTGGTTTAGAATCTTCCTTGGATGACCCCACTTTGAATTGACAATCCAGGTCCCAGAGCAATCACAACCTAAAGTGCATTTCATGGAATGTGACTGGCTGTCTGAGGAAATCTAAAAACCCATCTTTCCTGCTGTTTATGAAAAGTTTCGATATTATCTTTATTCAGGAGACTTGGCTACTAGCCGAGCTACTATTGAATGGATTTACTTATCACTCTCTTGCTGCCTCCCCTTCTACAACTAGAGGTCTGGCTTGTTTAATATCTACCTCAGTGGTCTGTGCTATTTTACCATTACGATCTTTAAGAACAATTGCTGTGGCTGTTCTTTTGAGCTTTAAAGATTGGGAAATTGTGGTTGTGAATTTTTATATCCCCCCATTCATCTCCTTTTTTATTACGTTGTTGGCTCTGACTTGGAAATTTTATTTCAAGATTATCTATCTATCTATCTATCTATCTATCTATCTATCTATCTATCTATCTATCTATCTATCTATCTATCTATCTATCTATCTATCTATAGATAGATAGATAGATAGATAGATAGATAGATAGATAGATAGATAGATAGATAGATAGATAGATAGATAGATAGATAGATAGATAGATAGATATAATCTTGAGATAAAATTTCCCAGAGTGCAAACAATATTACTTAGAGACTTTAATGCATGTTTGGGCAGTGGACACTATAGATCTTCTTATGCCGAGCATATTGGTGATTATTTACAATCAGTCAAGGAAAACAAAAGATTGCATTTTGAAATAGAGTTCCTTTTTTCCTTTGAAGATTTTTAAATCTGAAGGCATTAACTGTAAATTTAACAGTGTACCAATGTTTTTTCTCTACCTTTGTTGTTGTTATTGATTGTTGCTATTGTGTAAATACAACCACAATAAACACTTCAAAAATAAAAATAAAAAGGATTGCATTTTGAATAATTCTGGGGGAAAATTGGCAGTTGATTGATAAGTTAAATTTGGTAATACTAAATGGTAATTTTCAAGGTGATGAGCTGGGAGAATATACATATTTTAGTCACAATGGAGCTAGTTTCATCGACTATTTAGCCATTACTCCCCCCCCCCTAGATAACATTCTTTATTTGACAGTGGGTGTATTGGGAAAGGAGTACGACAAGGCTGTATACTGTCACCTTGCCTATTTAACTTATATGCAGAGTACATCATGCAAAAGGCAGGTCTGGATGAATCACAAGCTGGAATTAAGATTGCCGGAAGAAATATCAACAACCTCAGATACGCAGATGATACTACTCTGATAGCAGAAAGTGAGGAGGAATTCAAGAACTTCTTAATGAGGGTGAAAGAGGAGAGTGAAAAAAAATGGGCTGAAGCTCAACATCAAAAAAACTAAGATCATGGCCACCGGTCCCATCACCTCCTGGCAAATAGAAGGGGAAGAAATGGAGGCAATGACAGAGTTTATTTTCTTGGGCTCCTTGATCACTGCAGATGGCGACTGCAACAACGAAATAAAAAGACGCCTGCTTCTTGGGAGGAAAGCAATGGCAAACCTAGATAGCATCCTAAAGAGCAGAGACATCACTTTGCCAACTAAGGTCAGGATGGTTAAAGCTATGGTTTTTCCAGTAGTGATGTATGGAAGTGAAAGCTGGGCTATAAAGAAGGCTGATCGCCGCAGAATTGATGCTTTTGAGTTGTGGTGCTGGAGGAGAGTCTTGAGAGTCCCTTGGACAGCAAGGAGATCAAACCTATCCATCCTGAAAGAAATCAACCCTGAATGTTCACTGGAAAGGCAGATTGTGAAGCTGAGGCTCCAGTACTTTGGCCACCTCATGAGGAGAGAGGAGTCCTTGGAAAAGTCCCTGATGTTGGAAAAGATTGAAGGCAAAAGGAAAAGGGGATGGCAGAGAATGAGATGGTTGGACGGTGTCATCGATGCAACTAATATGGATTTGACAAACTCCGGGAGACAGTGGAGGATAGGAAGGCCTGGCGAGCTCTGGTCCATGGGGTCATGAAGAGTCGGACAAGACTGAACGACTGAACAACAACAACACAGCCAGAAAATAACCATCAGCCCCTTATATTCTTTATCATTACCCCTAAAGTTATATTAAATAATGGGGTGGGCAGTTCCTCCTCAATAGATCAAGCATTGAAAACATCAGACACTAGGTTTAAGTGGTGCTCTATACTCCTGGTAGAAATAGAAAAAAATTCTAATTCTGTGTAGCATTTATCGCCCCTGTACTTGAACTGAAAGGGGAGACTGAGGCTGCTTCAAATATTAATATTGCTCTGGCAAATTATGGCAAACTATTCAACACTTTAAGACCTGGCTTAACAAAGAGAGTAAGATCTCTGCCCAGAAGCAGACCAACTAACAATAGTTGGTATGATAAAGAGTGTGAAACTATGAAGCATCAAATAAATAGAGCCCTCGGATTGCAGAAACAAAAAACATTCTAAAAAGTTTGCCCAGGTCTTTTTTTGAGCTTCATAACAATTATAAACAGCTCCTTGAAAGGAAAAAAACAAGCATCCGTAAAAGAATCTTATCAGAAACTTGCCCTGGCTTTGTCCCAGAAAAATATGGCATCCTTCTGGCACCTGCTGGCATCAACAGAAGGAAGGTCTCACCATGACCTTGATTCTTATGTATCTGTTAAGTGTTGAAAAGAGTATTACTTTAAACTATTCAATGATCCACCTTATATTGGTGAAACTGTTCCAGCTTTAACATTATCTTCTTGCAGTCTGCCAAGGTAGCCCCCAGTCACATCCAAGGAAATAAAATCACTGGTTTCATCAATTAAGAGCAATAAAGCCCCTGGGGAAAATTTCATCCCCCTGGACATACTTAAATATTTTCACGACTGGTGGGCTCCGATTCTGGCCACTATATTTACTTATATAGACAGGGAGGGCAATACTCCTAAAGAATGGTCTTCCTCGATTGTTGTGCCTATCTATAAGAAAGGTGAGCGAAAGGACTCAGCCAACTATAGACTTATAAGTTTGCTTGATGTTGTAGGCAAACTATATGCAAGACATCTCCTCTTAAAATTTGGAAGACATTTTAGCTCCTGAATGGACTGGTTTCAGGGAAGGACATTCCACGCTGGATCATATCCTCTTGTTAAACCATCTAATCAACAAATATTCTATTATACCTTCAAGGTAATTCTGTGTAGCATTTATCGATCTTGAAGCTGCCTTTGATCCATTCCAAGAGGTCGCTTGTGGGGAAACTTATTAATCTTAAAATAGACCCCAGATTGTTAGAAAGAATTAAAGACCTGCACACTGACTCTTCCCTTAAGATTAGAGTCGACATCTCTGGTCAATTATCCAACACTGTTAAAACATCTAAAGGTGTTCACCAAGGCTGTATTCTTGCTCCTTTGCTTTTCAACCTATATGTTAATGACATGGTGGTTAGGTTAACAGGTTTATAATTCTTTCCTGTCAGAGTAGGTGGAAAGGCTATATCAATATTACTTTATGCAGACGACACACTGCTAATATCCCACACACAAATAGGCCTCAGAAGGCTCTTGAAACAATTTAGTAACTACTGTATAGAAAATTCTCTCAACATCAACTATGAGAAAACCAAAATTATGGTTTTCAGTAGAAGACCTCAAGTTCATAAATGGATGATGGATGGGAGAATACTGGAACAGGTAATCCATTTCAAATACTTAGGTGTGATGTTCCATCAGTCAGGCTCCTGGGCTTCACAGATTGACTTTGCAAAACAGAAATTTGAGAAGGCCATGTTTGGATTACTAAGATTCTGTAGGACCAAAGGAGGCCTCCTGATTCCTCCCATCTGCGAAATTTATAAAACCAAGCTACTTCCCCAGATTTTGTACGGTGCTGAAGTATGGGGAATGGGAAATCTATATCCTGTAGAAGTAACCCAAAATAAATTTGTCCGTCTATTTTTGGCAGTACACCTCTCAACTCCTTCTGCACTAGTCAGATTAGAATTGGCATTAATGTCAATAGCAACACTAGTTAGAAAATCAATAATTAATTATTGGCTGAAAATCTTGTTCATTACCCACTCTGAATTTTTAACCTCCCATATTCATCATATAAATTTTATTGTGTGGCTCATCCAGTAAAATGCATCCAGTAAAAACAGTACAATAAAAATATAAATAAAGCAACAATAGAAGTAGATAAAAGAAGGGCCTGAGGGTTCAGAAACCTAGATATCAATTTGACTATTAGAAGTAGTTAAAGCAGCTTTCATTTTTATAATTAAGGAACAGAACCTTGCCATTCGAAATGTGACAAATTTATCTCTATCACATAGTAGATTTTGAGCTTTTCCTGGTCAGATCTACCAGGATATTTTTCTAAAATGAAGTCCAAAAGTCTTTCACGGTGGATTGCAAATAGTGGGCAATAAAGCACAACATGTACCAAGTTCTTGACATATTTTTTTTTATCACAAGAGCAGACTCTCTTATGGTATGGGGATTGTGTAGAACGGCCCTTTAGGCTGGCAAGTGGTAGCATATCAAGACGAGCCGAAGTAAAAGGCTTTTCTATGTTCAAAGTTCATTAAATCAGCAAAATAAGATGGACGATTTAAAGGCTTAGGTGTAATGTTCTTATAAAAAAGAGCCATTTTTAGAGTGCCAAGCAAGCCTATATCTGTTTGAACACAGAGGTCAGATAATCTTTGCTTTAGTAAATGTTTAGCTGCTGTCACTCCAAGGTGCCTCACATGCTCTTGAGAAGAATCAAGTTTGGCTACTAGATTCAGTAAAAAAATTTCCATGATCCAGAGTTCATCTCCCCATAGGATAGTTAAGTCGCACAGAGGAGTTGACTTGGTTCACACTCAGCTTGACACTTGGAACCCCTTTTCTGAGTCATATGTTGACCCACACACCCCACACACAAACACACAACCATCCTCCCTAGCATCCTCTCTGGACCTACCTGCTCCTGCTGCACTCCGTTGTCCTTAGAAGCAAGGAGAAAGCTTGGCATTTACTTTTATTTACTTTGTTTTTATTTTGATTGTTAAACCAGAAGGAAGGAAGGAAGGAAGGAAGGAAGGAAGGAAGGAAGGAAGGAAGAAAGAAAGAAAGAAAGAAAGAAAGAAAGAAAGAAAGAAAGAAAGAAAGAAAGAAAGAAAGATCTCTTCCAGGATGTATGTGAGCTGCATCTGGGCATGCTCAATCTCCTTGAAGGGAAGCCAAGCTTGTTTCTTGTTTCTGAGGACAGCAGTATGCAGTGACAGGAGCAGATAGGCAGTGGGATGTGAGCGGTAAGAGACAGGCCCACTGATTCTGAGGACTCACATTCATGATCATGGTATTTCACTTGCCAAGTAAGTATGTGTGGAAGCAGGAGCCAGGCAGAAGGCAGGCCACGTCAACTGTCTCTGCATGTTTTGTTATTTTTATAGTAGCCTAAAGAGCATATGCTCTCTCAGCCTCCATCCCATACTCGGGACTTGACTCAAATCTTGGTACTAAAGCCTGGCTTCAACCAGGCTTCTCCTGGGAGGGGCTTTTTTGTCCCCCGCCCGACAGAGAAACGCTGGCTAGCTAACAGGCTGGCCAGTCAGGCATTGCCAGCACAAAGAGGATGACCACTGGTCAGCTGACCCCTGGGAATAGCTTCTAGGTAAGGGGCTAGCAGCCCATCAAAGGGGTCTTTGTCTCCCAGCCTTGCTCAGAGCAACACCCCAGGACAACACCTCTGCTATACAGCATCCTCGTGCAGCCATTTTGGCCATGAGGTGGGATTGTCCTACCTTGAGAGTTGCCTAGCGGGCTTGCCTGGATTTAAAGGAACAGTGGGGATGATGGAGAATTACCAAAGGTGATCATCGCAGACCACCTTCACCAGCAGCAACCACGTGTTTTAAGTGAGTCTCAATTGAGGCTCGCTGGGTAACGTTCTTGTGTCTTTCCCTGCACGCGAACCTCCCCATCCCTTCTTTTTTTTTTTTTAGTCTTACTCCTCTCAGCACCCCCTGCAATCTGGCTCCTTTCCACTTTAAGCAATAGTTGTTATGATTTGCCTTTGTTCCCTTGCCCGGACCACCTTCACAACTTTTCTTGTTTCCTTCACCCTTGTTTCTCTCTGAGGGAGAGCTTGTTTAAAAAAAAAAAAAAGCCCGGGCGCATATTGCACACCACAACTTTGTACCAAAATGTTGTCCTGATCTGCCCCCTTTGCACCCACTTACCCTTTGCTTGCCCTTTGATAAATATAGTGTACATTAGCTGAGCCTGCCTGAGGACAGCAGGGCAATTCATTTGCTTAAAGGAGCCAGCAGGCTGAGGCTTATCTTTCTTCCGACCCTTTCACTGATTGGATCTCTCTGCTTCTCCCTATTCCAGCAGAGCTGTGGCTTACCTTTATGAATTTGCTGACTGAACCAGCAGGTGATGGCTTATCTTTTTCTGATCTTGAAACTGATTGGATCTCTCATCTTCTCCCTCCCACAGTGGAGCCCCGGCTCCCCTTTTTTGAGCTTCCTGACTTTTGTTGGGCTGTGAGAAGGGGAGGTTGTGAGAGAAGGGGAGAATCAGCTGGCGTGGAGACAACTGTTTACCTGAGGCGACCCCGAGCATGTTTCACTTGGGGTCTCGCCCATATGGGGGGCTTGCTGCCGGCATCTTGGCCACGTGTTGATCAGTGATCCCAGGCACTTTGTTCTTTCTTGCAAGCCAATCCCCACCTTTGTTCTCCCGATACACTTATCAACTTAAACAACTGGCCTTAATTAGCTACTGCTTGCAACTTCTCAACTATGCCCCCTTGCTTGTCCTCGCCTCCCTTCTCCCTGCATTTGTTTCAGCCCTGCTCTGCCTTTTTGCTGTGCAATGGGCCTTAATTAGCTACTGCTTGCAACTTCTCGACACTGCCCCCTTGCTTGTCCACACCTCCCTTCTTTCCACCTTTGTTTCAGCCCTACTCTGCCTTCAGCTGGCTTAATAGCTCAGTGGTTTGGGTAACTGTCTTTGGAGTCAGAGTTTGGAAGTTCGATTCCCCAGTAGGGCCTTCCCCCTTGTTTGCTGTGCTGTTGCAATTTAAAAATTTGATACTCTGTGATCACTGCAAATGTTTAGTGCCATTCATGATTTCCCTTTACAACCTATTTTGGTGGCAATTAATTCATATATAATTACCCTTAAATCAATTTCTTCAGTCTAATTGATTGAGGAGGCTCCACTGATTTGCACACTATCCTTTACTGGGCTGATGGAGTATACCTATCTGATTTGGGCCTGGAGCATTTTCTGTCGGACATCTATGGGGCAATCTGTGCTGAGTTCCTCAGCTTGGCAGGGGAAAGGGGGCATACTATATAGCCTTGCTTCCGGTGGCAGTAAGGACAAGTGGCAGTAAGTCCCTTAGGGAAATAGGAGGAAATACGGCTTAGTACAAGGGCAGCCCTTAAATTCCCACATTAGGCTTAGAAATAGAAAGGACGGTAAATATTGATTTATGACCATTTACGTAAATATCGGCTTCCCGTAACTGTTGCTGGCAGGTACTGCCTCACTGGGTAATACCCGAGTTTGATTATGGGAAAATCCCCCCAGCACCACTTGCCCTGTTCAGGTTCCCCCATTAAAGACTAAACAGTAGGACAATTAGAACAATAAAATATTAATAAGCCCCCATTTTTAATCCCAAAACATGTCTCGTCTCTTTATTTTGGGCTGGACGTACAAGGGGGCTTTGACCAGACTTCTCCTGGGAGGGGCTTCTTTGTCCCTCACGCGACAGAGCCAGAACAGTGTGGCATAGCTGATAGGTAAAGGTGCCGGAGGACTGGAGGATAGCAGATGTCACACCAATTTTTAAAAAAGGAAGGAGGGGGAACCCGGGAAACTACAGGCCAGTTAGCCTTACATCTGTCCCAGGGAAGATGGTGGAAAGCCTCATCCAAGAGAAAATCTTAAAACACATAAAAGAACAAACCTTGCTGAGAGAAAATCAGCATGGCTTCTGTAAGGGTAAATCTTGTCTGACAAATCTTTTAGAATTTTTTGAAAAGGTAAACAGGCATGTGGATTTGGGTGAACCAGTGGATATAGTCTATCTGGATTTTCAAAAGGCTTTTGACACAGTCCCTCACCAAAGGCTGCTGAGAAAATTGCACAGTCAGGGGATAAGAGGGCAGGTCCTCTTATGGATTAAGAACTGGATGAGATCCAGGACACAAAGAGTAGGTGTCAATGGGAAATTTTCACAATGGAGAGAAGTGAAAAGCGGTGTGCCCCAGGGATCTGTCCTGGGACCGGTGCTTTTCATTCTGTTCATAAATGACCTGGAGACAGGGATAAACACTGAGGTGGCCAAGTTTGCAGATGACACAAAAATTTTCCGTGTGGTAAAAACCAGAGAAGATTGTGAAGAGCTCCAGAAGGATCTCTCCAAACTGGGGGAATGGGCTGAGAAATGGCAAATGTGTTTTAATGTAGCCAAATGTAAAGTAATGCATATTGGGGCAAAAAATCCAAACTTTATCTATCAACTCATGGGCTCTGAGTTATCCGTGACGGATCAGGAAAGAGATCTTGGTGTGTTGGTGGACAGCTCCATGAAGGTGTCTCCCCAATGTGTGGCAGCAGTGAAGAAGGCCAATTTCATGCTAGGGATTATCAAAAAGGGGATTGAAAATAAAACAGCCAACATTATAATGCCATTATACAAAACAATAGTAAGGCCGCACCTGGAGTATTGTGTACAATTCTGGTCACCTCATCTCAAGAAAGACATAGTGGAACTGGAAAAGGTGCAGAAGAGAGTGACTAAAATGATTACTGGGCTGGGGCACCTCCCTTATGAGGAAAGGCTAAAACATTTGGGGCTCTGTAGTCTGGAAAAAAGGCGCCTGAGGGGGGATATGATTGAGACATACAAAGTAATGCAGGGCATGAGTAAAGTGGATAGAGAGAAGCTCTTCTCCCTCTCCCAAAATACCAGAACTAGGGGACATACACTCAAATTGAGGGCTGGGAGAGTAAGAACTGACAAAAGAAAATATTTTTTTTCACCCAGCGTGTTGTTAGTCTATGGAACTCCCTGCCACAGGATGTGGTGATGGCATCTGGCCTGGATGCCTTCAAAAGGGGATTGGACAGATTCCTGGTGGAAAAGTCCATCACAGGTTACAAACCATGATGGAGATGTGTGTCATCTCCAGGCTTAAAACTGGGAGACTTCAAGGGCCAGATGCAGGGGAGTGGTATCAGGAGAGAGATATCTAGTCTTATGCGCTCCCAAACGCATCTGGTGGGGCCGCTGTGAGATACAGGAAGCTGGACTCGATGGGCCTTTGGCCTGATCCAGCATGGCTCTTCTTATGTTCTTATGTTCTTATGTTCCTGGCCATGCTCACCGACCCGCCCTCCCCATGAAGAGAATGAGATTAGCTGGTCGCATAAGGGCCAAATGGGAATGTTTGGCCACCGCTCTGATTGGCCTTAAGCGGCAACATGTTTTCACCCATCCTATTTGCTTTGCTAGGGGGATTCACCTGACTATCACTGGTCACACTTGGCGGTAAGGGCAAGTGGCGGCAAGTCCCTTACGGAAATAGGAGGAAATACAGTTTAGTATGAGGGCAGCCCTTAAATTCCCACATTAGGCTTAGAAACAGAAAGGACAGTAAATATTGATTTATGACCATTTACACAAAGATCAGCAAAGGGCTGCACATAACTCTATTGCTGGGGGCTACTGCCCCACCGGGTAATACCTGAGTTTGGTTATGGGGAAATCCCCCAGCACCACTTGCCCTGTTCAGGTTCCCCCATTAAAGACTAAACAGTAGGAGAAATAGTACAATAAAATATTAATAAAGTGTGGGCCATTTTAAATCCCAAAACGTGTCTCATCGCTTTATTTTGGGCTGGGTGGACAAGGGCTTGGATGTGGGATTGGGGCATGAAGATTTACTAACATCTCTGTTTTGTGGCATTTGAATCAATCTTATGGAACTTGCACATTATAACAGTTATTTAATATGCATCTACATTTTGAGTATTTTTGATGAACATCACAGGGAACTTGTTCCAGCATCCTTTGGATCCTGATATTAAGGTTCATCAAGTTAGAATACCAAGGTTTTGCTATAGAGAAAAGAACACTTCACAGTAATGTGTTCTATACCAGATCAAATTATGCTTAGGATGGCAAAGTCTCAGCCTTTCTCATTGCCTGTTGTGTGCTCCTTTTACTTGGAAATACCATCACTTGACTAGGAGACTTTCTTCATATGACGTATTCTGCTTATATACCTCTTCATACCACTTCAACATGTATTGTGACTATGAGTCACTTTCTCATCCAAGGTGCAAGAAAAACTCTCAACTTCATCTTGCTTAACAATATTCATCTTCTTGAACAAGTCTTGCATTCACTTGTTGACATGCTGAATCTTACCCTTCTCTCAATAGTTAAACTGATAGCATTTTAACATAAGAGAAACAGTGTGGCATAGCTGATAGGGTGATGAACTGGATATGCAGTTCAAATCCCCACTTGAACATGGACAGGAAATAATAGTGATAAACTCTTTCTCAAACGTCTCACTTGCCTTTTGGAGCTTTATTAAGTGATGCACATAGCAAAAATATTTGAACAAAATCTAACTGGAGTTCTGTGGACTAAAGGAGAGCATATTCATTTCTATCATGGCCAGACACTTCCTCCCTCCCTCCCCTCCTTCCTCCCTCCCTCCCTCCCTTCCTTTCCCCTGACAACTGTATCAGTTGTAAAATTTCCAATGCAATTTCTCTTCCAGCAAACTTCTAAAGGATGCCTACCTCATACTGACTCACTGTCATTATGTTTCACAAATGCAATTGAAAAGGCCTTATTCTTTCCTGCTATACACATTTTATTGATGGGACTCACAGGTCTCAGTGACACAGCTCAAGACTTATGTGTACTATGCAGTCTGTTCTTGCATAAATGTCTTGGAGGAGTGAGTCACTTACCCAATCTGAACAATCAAAGTGGTACATTTGTTAACTGAAATAATAACAAAGTCACCACAAAGTGTTTCAATACTTTTTTTCCCATTTCTCCACTTGATCCTATTAGTTTTTTGCTGCCAGGGCAGTAAAATTCAACTTTTCTAGCACTCTATTTGGTTAAAAATTCTGTTCCTTTAAATGGAATCAAGATTGTGCTTTCAGTTTTGCTTGACTTGCTCCAATTACTGCATTAATTTGGGGCTTTGCAGAGAAGAGGCTACACCAGCTTACCTGAACTTTGCTCAGTGTCTCATGAAACATCATTAATTTTCACTGTCCCATTCTTCTAATTAAGGAGCTGTGATTACTGTCCCAAGTCCCTTGGGAGGCTATTGCTTTTGCATGTGACAATTTAGGCTTCAGGAAATAAAACAAGGTAGATGGTCAAATGAGTGCAATTCTTATCTTCATTCTAAAATTGCTTTGAGAAAGCATTATGCCCTTGGTTGTCTTTGATGGATTATCCATTCAGTATTCAGGGCTTCGTTCATCTATTATTGACCATGGAAAGGATAAGCTACAGATGGCCCAGGTTTTTACAGCACTGAGGGGAAAAGTAACAGTTCGTTTGCTTTTTGTGTATGCAAGCACTTCTGTTTCACAAGTCAAAGTGCAACAATAACTTTGGGGGAGCATCAGCATCCTCCACCCTATATATATATACAACAGAGAATTTATCTTCTCTGTTTTAGGGAATACAGTTAAGTTGATGCTGATAAATAGGAAACCCAGAATGTGGGTACAAGCTCTGACTCACATATTTACACAGATGTTCACATAAATTGGCGGTGTGGTGGCTCAGTGGACTAAGGCACCAAAACAGTCAGCTGCAAAGTCAGCAGGTTGGTGGTTCGAATCCTGGGTGCCACGCAGCAGAGTGAACTCCCACTCTTAACCCCAGCTCCTGCCAACCTAGCAGTTTGAAAGCATATAAAATGCAAGTAGATAAATAGGTACTGCCATAAAAAGCAGGAAGGAAAAACAGTATTTCTTTGCAGCCATGCTGGCCACTTGGTCATGAACTTGCACAACACTGGCTCTTCAGCTTGAATACAGAGATGAGCACCACCCCTAGAGTTGGACATGACTAGCAAGCATGTGTGGGGTGAACCTTTACCTTTACCTTCATGTAAGATGGGAATGGGAATATCAGGAGCTCAAGGTTGAAGAAGGAGGTACATTATCCAATAGTGGGATGCTGCTAAAACAACCAAGGACCGTACCGGGAATATGCCATCAACCAGATGTTGCTGGATTGCAGGTCCTATTAGCTCTTAGGATGGGCTCTAGTACCTAGTACAGATGAGAACTCCATGAGCTGTCTACCAGTGATTTAAACAGTATACTCTGTCCTGTCCCACAGAATGAAAGCTCAATTTTTTTAAAAAATAAATATTTTCAGTCTTAGTATAACCAGGGAATGGGGAGGAGGTCTGTCTTGAAAGCTCTCAAGACAGACCTGAGGAGGAACTTTTCTTTTTCCTTCAATGCATTTTGTAGTAGAGTTCTGTTCACATCTCAGCTGAACCCTGTGAAAAATAACTGAGTAAGTTCATGGTATTGAGAAATTGCTCTTCTCTCCGTTTTCTCCACTTGTTTCATCTATGCCAAATTTTACTTTCAGTTAATTAGGCACCAGCTTGCAATTATGTGAAATTCCAAGTTGAGATATGTCTTCGTCCTTGCCAAAGCTGTTAATTTTATTTTGTCTTCGAAAGTTTCTAGTGCCTATACCCACTGTGGCAACAGATATGATACTGTACTGCTTGGTGTAAGAATTTAAGGAAAGAGGTGGGGGAGGAAAATATGATATGTGGGGTGGCATAAAACTTGCATGGTGGTCTTCTACAATACAAAAATAATCAAAGGGATATTAACTGGTGGCGTTTTAGATGGTGTGATAAATTTAAATCCACAAGATATTGTTCTGAACTTCCACCATCCATTCATTAAGTAATCTGGTAAGGGCTGATGGCATTTTATTTCAAGGATATATGCGGTTGCATGTTGATCACCACTGTTCTATCCATATGGGAAACCGGCAGTGAATGCAGGCAGCTGGCAGTGCTCTGGAAGAATTTAAGGCATACATAAGAAAATCTATGGAACAGCTAGTTTAGGCTAGGCAGGGGTGCCCAAACTTTTTGTAAGGAGGGCCAGATTTGGTGGCTGAGAATGTGTCAGGGGACGGTTGCTCCCCGACCCTGCCACCCCACTGCAAGCCCCACCCACTGACCCATAAGCCCCACCCACTAACCCATAAGCCTCACCCACTGACCCCTTGCAACCCCACCTGCAGGAAGGAAGGCAGGGACCAAGGGAGGGGGGAGGGAGGTGGAAACCAAGAGATGAAGGAAGGAAGGTGGGGAACAAGGAACATAAGAACATAAGAACATAAGAAGAGCCATGCTGGATCAGGCCAAAGGCCCATCGAGTCCAGCTTCCTGTATCTCACAGCGGCCCCACCAGATGTGTTTGGGAGCGCATGAGACTAGATATCTGTCTCCTGATACCACTCTCCTGCATCTGGCCCTTGAAGTACCCTGGGTTAAACCCTGGAGGTTACACATCTCCATCATGGTTTGTAACCTGTGATGGACTTTTCCTCCAGGAATCTGTCCAATCCCCTTTTGAAGGCATCCAGGTCAGATGCCATCACCACATTGTGTGGCAGGGAGTTCCATAGACTTACAACGCGCTGGGTGAAAAAAATATTTTCTTTTGTCAGTTCTTACTCTCCCAGCCCTCAATTTGAGTGTATGTCCCCTAGTTCTGGTATTTTGGGAGAGAGAGAAGAGCTTCCCTCTATCCACTTTACTCATACCCTGCATTATTTTGTATGTCTCAATCATATCCCCCCTCAATCGCCTTTTTTCCAGACTAAAGAGGCCCAAATGTTTTAGCCTTTCTTCATAAAGGAGGTGCCCCAGCCCAGTAATCATTTTAGTCGCTCTCTTCTGCACCTTTTCCAGTTCCACTATGTCTTTCTTGAGATGCGGTGACCAGAATTGTACACAATACTCCAGGTGGGGCCTTACTATTGTTTTGTATAATGGCATTATAATGTTGGCTGTTTTATTTTCAATCCCCTTTTTGATAATCCCTAGCATGGAATTGGCCTTCTTCACCGCTGCCACACATTGGGGAGACACCTTCATGGAGCTGTCCACCAACACACCAAGATCTCTTTCCTGATCCGTCACGGATAACTCAGAGCCCATGAGTTGATAGATGAAGTCTGGATTTTTTGCCCCAATATGCATTACTTTACATTTGGTTACATTAAAACACATTTGCCATTTCTCAGCCCATTCCCCCAGTTTGGAGAGATCCTTCTGGAGCTCTTCACAATCTTCTCTGGTTTTTACCACACGGAAATTTTTTGTGTCATCTGCAAACTTGGCCACCTCACTGCTTATCCCTGTCTCCAGGTCATTTATGAACAGATTGAAAAGCACCGGTCCCAGGACAGATCCCTGGGGCACACCGCTTTTCACTTCTCTCCATTGTGAAAATTTCCCATTGACACATACTCTTTGTTTCCTGGATCTCAACCAGTTCTCAATCCATAAGAGGACCTGCCCTCTTATCCCCTGACTGTGCAATTTTCTCAGCAGCCTATGGTGAGGGACTGTGTCAAAAGCCTTTTGAAAATCCAGATAGACTATATCCACTGGTTCACCCAAATCCACGTGCCTGTTGACCTTTTCAAAAAATTCTAAAAGGTTTGTCAGACAAGATTTACCCTTACAGAAGCCATGCTGATTTTCTCTCAGCAAGGTTTGTTCTTTTATTTATTTATTTATTTATTTATTTTTATATTTATACCCCGCTTATCTTTCATTCGAAACTCTAAGCGGCTTACACGACGAGCAAGCGCCAATAAACAGAGGACAATAATATATAGCACAACAAAGTAAATAAACAGTAAAAACCATTGCATCTAAAACCAACAGTGATAACTATAAACCAAGCGTGCACAAACATTATACACATAAGTATAGCCGCTTGGACATTAAGATGGCGGGACCTTCACAAAAAGGAAAAAAAAAAAAAAAAGATCAGGGTTCGCCAAAGGCCTCTCGAAATAAATAAGTATTTACAGCTTTTCGAAAGGCCAGCAGGGACTCTGCAGAGCGCACTTCGCTAGGGATGGAGTTCCATAAGGACGGGGCTGCCACCGAGAAGGCCCGGTTCCGGGTGACCGACTTCCGGGCCTCTCGTGGGGTGGCAACCCGTAGCGAGTGCGCTCACGCCTGCCGAACTGGTCGGGCCGAGATGGATCGCTGAGCGATAGGCTCTGCCAGGTAGTCCGGTCCCAAGCCATGGAGGGTTTTATAAACTAAAACCAAGACTTTGAATCTAATCCGGGCCGCAACGGGCAGCCAGTGCAAGCGGGCCAGGACTGGGGTGATGTGATCATAACGACGCACACCAGCCACCAGCCTGGCCGCCGCATTCTGAACCCGCTGCAAGCGCCGGAGAAGAGTCAAGGGCAACCCCATGTAGAGGGCGTTGCAGTAGTCCAGCCTCGAGATCACCAGCGCCTGGACCACTGTCCTCAGAGAGTCACCATCCAGGTACGGGCGGATCTGGGCGATTTGGCGAAGATGGTAATACGCGGCCCTGGTAACCGACGCCACCTGGGCCTCCATAGTCAGTGCCGGGTCCAGGACCACGCCCAGATTCCGCACCCTCTCCACAGGCCGGAGGGAGACTCCCCCCAGAGAGGGAAAAGGGCCACCGTACCCAGACGGCGAACCCCCAAAGAACATGACCTCCGTCTTCCCGGGGTTGAGCCTAAGCCTGTTCGCCCCAGTCCAGGTCAGCACGGCGTCCAGGCACCCATCAAGGATCCTCACAGCTTCCACTGCAGAGGTGGAAAAGGAGAGATAGAGCTGCGTGTCATCAGCGTACTGATGACTGCACACTCCAAAACTCCTAATGACCCCAGCCAACGGCCTTACATAGATGTTAAACAGCAACGGCGAGAGCGACGACCCCTGCGGGACCCCACAAGGGAGAACCCACGGGGCCGACAACTCCCCTCCATGCTGAACATACTGGGGACGGCCCTCCAGGAAGGATCAGAGCCAACTGCGAGCAGTGCCCCCGATTCCAACCTCAGAGAGCCGATCCAGTAGGATACCGTGGTCGATGGTATCGAAGGCCGCTGACAGATCCAGGAGGACCAACAGGGTAGAGCAACTCCTGTCGGCCGCCCGGAGCAGGTCATCTTGCAGGGCGACCAAAGCTGTTTCGGTCCCCCGACGGGACCTGAACCCTGACTGGCATGGATCGAGGCACTGCCGATCCTCAAGGTACGACTGCAGCCGGACCGCCGCCACCCTCTCGATGACCTTGCCCATAAACGGGACATTAGCGATCGGACGGTAGTTTCCCAAATCGTCCGCCGCAAGGCCCGGCTTCTTAAGAATGGGCTTAACCACCGTCTCCTTCAGGCGGGAGGGAAAAAACCCCTTGCCGAAGGAGGCGGTGGCGATGGCAGAAGCCCATTCAGCCATAGTCCCACTGGCAGCTTTAATAAGCCAGGAAGGGCAAGGGTCGAAAGGAGTGGACGCTGGCCGGCAGTGCGCCATAGCCTTAGAGGCCTCGACAGCAGAAACAGGCCCAAGCTCCTCCAACCGAGGCGACGAAGGCGGTCCGGCAACCGGGGAGGCCGAGGCAGTGCTACCACAACCGGAGTCAAAGCCGGCACGGATGGCCTCAATCTTTGATCTAAAGAAGGCTGCAAAATTCTCACTACTGAAATCAGTAGGAGGAGGCCTAGCCAGACTAGGATTGGTGAGGTCCCGAACCACCCGGAAAAGCTCCGCCTGTCGGTTCGAGGCCTCACCAATTCTCATGGAGAAAAACGATGACTTGGCCTCCGTGATCACGTTGGAATAGCGACTAGTCTGGGAATCAACAGCAGCCTTACTACTAGCCGTCCGGGTTTTTCTCCAGCTGCGCTCTAACCTTCTCCTCACCTGCTTCATTGCCCGTAGCTCCCCCGTGAACCACGGTGAGGTCCGGGCTCGGCACCGGAGAAGGCGCTTAGGGGCGATCCGGTCTATGGTGTGGGCAGCTGTCTCAAACCAATGGTTAGCCACAACCTCGGCCGGAGCGCCAGTCAGTCCACCAGGAAACTCCCTGAAGGCCTCCTGGAACCGTTAAGGGTCCATAAGCCTTCGGGGGCGGGCCAAAACAAAAGGCCGCTGGTCCCCGCGAGGAGGAGTCGCAATCGCCAATGAGAAAGAAAGCAGGTGGTGGTCCGACCATGACACAGGTAGGGAGATGGGATCCCCCACCTCCAGACTCGAGATCCCCGACATGGAGGAAAACACCAGATCCAGGGTATGGCCAGACCTGTGAGTGGGACATAAAACATGCTGGGACAGACCCATGGAAGCCATGGTTTCCATGAATTCCAGAGCTGCACCGGAAAGTCCACCGCCGGCATGCACATTGAAGTCACCCACCACCAAAAGGCGCGGGGACCCCAATAGCGCAGCCGCGATGAACTCCGTGAGCTCTGGTAGGGATTGGGCTGGGTTGCGGGGAGCACGGTAGCCCAGCACAATGCCAAATCTGTCCCGCTGCCCCACTGACAAGTGAAGGCATTCTAGACCCTGGCTAACCAATGTCGAGGTCCTGCTAACATGCAAAGAGTCCCGATAGACGATGGCGACTCCCCCTCCCTTCTTACCCCCCAACCTTCCCACCCCCTGAACCAGATACCCAGGCGGGCAAAGCTGGGAGAGCGAAGCCCCCCCATCATCGCCCACCCAGGTCTCGGTAATGAAGGCCAGGTCAGCCCGCCCGTCAGAGATGGTATCATATATGACGGGGATCTTATTGTGGACAGACCTGGCATTCAACAGGAGGCAGGAAAGGTTGGGGGCGCTGGGGGAGTGACTCCTGGACACGTGGCAGGAAGCCGGGGGGTCAGAACGAGGGACAGGCACAAGCTGCCTGACCCGTGTTCTTCTTATCCGACTAACCCCACGGTTACAAGCGTACCGCCCACGGCCCGACACAGTCGGTATATGAGTCCCTGCAAACATGGCGGTCCCCTAGAAGAAGAGAAAAAAAAGAAAGAAAGAAACTTAACAAATCTAAAGACAATATAAAATCTACCTCTAACCCCACCCTCAATAATAACACTCAAATTACTCCAGATACAGTAAACAATAACAGGTAAACAATAAATAAATAATCATTAAAAATGCTAAGAAAAAGAAGTACAAAAAATACAAAAGAGATGTATCCGCCAGAGGAAGATGGAATCATGTGTGAGGCTGGATAGGGAGAATGGGGGAGGGATTACAGGGCACAAATAATGAAACTAAAGAAGGGGGAAACGGGGAACACCCAGCAGTCCGCGGCATGGCCCGCCGCCCAGAGGGGAACCAACGGGTGAGCCGTCGCCAATCAATTGACAACGACGGCATGTCAGCTGCTCACCGGCGGCCGACCTGCCGCCCGAGTTGGTAACCGGTGGCAGATCCACAGGGCCAGGCTGCCACGCCCGATGGATCCAGTGGCAGCTCGCCAAAACCGGCCCACCACCCGTGGAGATGGTCAACGGCGGCAAGCCGGCGGCCGGACCAAAACACAGCTAGCCAGCCGCCCCCCCAGGTCTGGTGGCGGTACACTGGCGGCCGCCCCACCGCCCGAAGAAATAATCAATGGCAGCACGCCGGCGGCCGACTCACCGCCCGAGGCAGTACGTGGCTAGCCTGCCGCAGGATGGAAAATCACCAGAGCTCCCCGCTCCAGGTCTGGGACAGACAGGTGGCGATTGATGGAAGCACCGAGCACCGCCATGCTGACTCTCAGTAGGGCGGCACCCGGGCAGTCGCCGGCAGCCGAATTGCTGCCCGAGTCCAGGGCGGAGAATGGAAAAACCGCCACCAAACAACAGAAAGGCGGAATGGGCAGCCGTCGGAACTCCCCGGTCCAAGTCCGGAACAACAGGTGATGGTCGAGAGGAGAGCTGGGCGCCGCCATGTCAGTCCCTGGCGGAACGGCGCCCAAGTTGCTGCCCGAGACCAAGGCGGGCGATGGGAAGCCCGCCACCAGCAAAGAGAAAGCTGTGTGGAAAGCCGCCAGAGCTCTCCTCCCGGAGTCCAGGCGGCGGCCGGAGAAAAACGCCGGGCGCCGCCATGTCGGCTCCCAGCAGCGGCGCCCAGGCAAACACCGGCAGCCGAAATGCTGCCCGAGAGCAAGGCGGGCGATGAAAGCCCGCCACCAGCAACAGGGGCGGGATGAAAGCCGCCGGAGCTCTCCCCTCCGGATCCCAGGTGGCGGCCGGAGAGAAACGCCGGGCGCCGCCATGTCAGACCCCCAGCAAAGCGGCGTCCAGACAGCCACCAGCAGCCGAACCGCTGCCCGAAACCAAGGTGGTGGCTCGAAAGACCCGCCGCAGACGAAGGGGAGGCGGGATGGAAGCCGCCAAAACTCCCCACTCCGGGTCCGGGGCGGACGGGGGGCAGCCGAGCCGACCACTCCCGAGCCCTCAGGACCGTCGGGGGGGCAACTCGCACCACCAGCGAGTCCTCCCCGAGCCACAGGGGAGACCCCTCGAACCCCTCAAAAAATGAGGAACCCCACTTAGGTAAGGGGGAAAAGGGAGGGGAGGATAAAGAAGGAGAAAGGAAAAAGAAAAAAAAAAAAAAGAGGGGAGAAAGGGAGGGGACGCCCAGCATGGTAAGGCAGACAACAAGAGTCTGTCTGCCCAGATGAAAAATTACTGAGCCCCCTTAAACCCCCATAGACCCCCGACTAACCTCACCAAGCATCTCCAGCGGAACAAAGTTTAAAAGAAAATCAAAAATCCAGGCAGCAAAATCCCAAAAAACATAACAACGCTCAGATACAGGAGCGAAAACGTAAGGGAGCTGCTGCCGCCCGCCATCTTGAAAGTGATTCCTTGGGGAGGTTCCCCAATTTATGTGTTTTAAGATTTTCTCTTGGATGAGGCTTTCCACCATCTTCCCTGGGACAGATGTAAGGCTAACCGGCCTGTAGTTTCCTGGGTCCCCCCTCCTTCCTTTTTTAAAAATTGGTGTGACATCTGCTATCCTCCAGTCCTCCGGCACTGTGGCCGTTTTAAGAGACAAGAGGGAGGAAGGAAGGTGGGGAACAAGGGAGGGAGGAAGGAAGGAAGAAAGGTGGGGACCAAAGGAAGCACAGGGAGCCGTGGCCACAGGTCGCCCCTTGGAAGAGACAATCTGTGCGACCTTGCACCCCCCCCCCAAGCTCCCCAGTGGTGGTGACGGCTCGCCACCCCAGCCGCAGAAGCTTCCCAATGGTGTCAGTGTTGGCAGAATATTTTTTTTTGAAAAAACATGGGGCAAAGGAGGGGGAGGGAGGTGTGGGCCAGCCAGACGCGGGCCACTGAGAATGGCCTGAGGGGGCAGATTTGGCCCCCGGGCCAGACTTTGAGCAGGCCTGGGCTAGAGCTTCCAACATGTTGCAGTCCCAGTCTTTTTTGCTGCCAATCCCCCTTGCTTTTTTCCCCTTTCAGTCACCTCTTTTTGTTCACCCTTGCTAAATATCTTGCCTGTGGTTAATGCAACTATTTCATGTAGCATCACACTCACACTATTAGCTTCTTACCAGCAACCCAGATTTTTTTGTATTATTATTTTTAGGTCTCTCTCTGCTGTTATCGGACACCATACATGCCCCCAAAATATTAGCAATGTTTTGTTATTTTTATAGTAGCCTAAAGGTATCACCTGTTCCACTTTTGTATTTGTCTTTTGTGATGGCTACACGGCTCCTCAAATTGTTTTGCAAACACTTAATTGGAATTTGTCTCTAGTTGGTGTTTGGAGGATTCAGCTACCTCTCAGAACAAGGATTCTTATGGTGAGGATTATATACTTATTATAAGTATATAATAAGGAAGCCCTACTGTGATAGGTATGCTGCTGAGAGGAGCTAACCTCAGTGATTAAATCTGTGCATGTTTTCTAAACCTCACCCCACCCATTTTGACCCAGAAGAAAGGGGCATCTGGTTGCAAACAGATGTCAGAAAAAGACACTGGACAGCTTAGAAACTGTAGTACCAGAATTTTTAAAATCTGTCCATTGAATTGGATCAGAAGAAAGGAAGAGAAGGAGAGAGTCCAGAATTTGAGTCACTGCAACTGGACTTCTTTTCTTGTGAGATTGAAATGTTTCACTATTAGACATCGGCACGGAGCGTCGAAATTTTCATTTCCGTTACCGTTTTTTCGTTACTGTAGGTAACGGAAACGGTAACGGAGATTAAGCCATTACAATTCGAACTCGAACCGAAAAAAGAAAAAACTGGTTGGGTTCTTCGTTTCCGTTTGTGGCATCGGGGCAATCGCGCGATGCCACAACAAGCACAGAAAAAGGTTTTAAAAGTAAAAACCCCCAAAACCCGACTCCCTCCCGGCTGAAAAAGCAGGCAAAAATATGTCTGCCTGAGGCTTTGCCAATTGCCACCTACCAGAGGGGTGGTTTCAGGGGGGGTCCACGGCCACCCCTCTCCTCTCCTGTCCTGGGCTGCTGGCACCAGGCTGGGGGGGCATCATCCTCGTCGCCATGCCATGTGGTGGTGGGGGATCCAAAATGGCGACCGCAATTTTTCTTTGTAAATCGTGGTCTAAAAACACACCAAATGACCACAGAAACATGTGGAATTTATTTATTTTTAATGCCTGATTTTTAATAGTAGCAGCAGTGGGTTTTTTAATAGCAATAAAACATCACATTTATTTTATTTTATTTTATTTTAGTTTTTATTTTTTTAGACCTGCCCATGTGGGCTGGGCATGGGATGGGACCATGCAATTTTTTTGAACAATTCCACCAATGGCATGGCCAGGTTTTGACTGACACTTCTGGAGGTGCCAGAGGGCATAAAAAGCCGAGGCACCTTCCAGAAGTCTCAGTCGGGTCTTGTATGTGGTTGAGGGAGGACTGTGCTGTGCTAGTGGAGACTGGAGACTGGATTCGAGGGGGGAGGCTTGGAGGCTTTAGGCTTTAGGCAGGCAGGCAGGCAGGGAGGGAATTGATTTTTTAATTAGAAAAAATAGAAAAAATTCTTTGATTCCCTGCAGCTTTGGCGAAGGGAAGCAGTTAGGGTTTTCTATTTTTCCTCTTCTCTGGCTGTTTGTGGGGAGAGGAGGATATTTCTTGGATAAAGGGGGAGGGTCGACTGGGAGTGGGAGGTGTGGATTTATTTTAAAATATATATTGTTACTTACTACCATACCATTTATTTTGTATTTTTCCCAACTTGAATTCAGGAAATTATTTTTACTCGATTCCCTGAGTGACTGCAACTAAACTATATTCATTGTTTTTGTTTACACCCAAATATCTCTTTTGGGAGGCCGCTGCTGCTGCTGATATCAGCCCTACAATATTATATTATTGATTCATTACTCCAGTGTTTGTTTGTTGCTTACATACATACACCTGTTGTGCTGGGTGTGCAATTGAACACACAGGCAGGCAGGCACATTGCACTTCAGTGCATCCAGTTGAAGTCAGGAAATTATTTTCAGTTTAGTCCCTGAGTGACTACAACTAAATTATATTCATTGTTTTTGTTTATACCCAAATATCTCTTTTGGGAGGCCACTGCTGCTGCTGATATCACCCTTACAATATTATATTATTGATTCATTACTCCAGTGTTTGTTTGTTGTTTACATACATACACCTGTTGTGCTGGGTGTGCAATTGAACACACAGGCAGGCAGACACATTGCAATTCAGTGCATCCAGCTGAACTCAGAAAATTATTTTCAGTTTATTCCCTGAGTGACTACAACTAAACTATATTCATTGTTTTTGTTTACACCCAAATATCTCTTTTGGGAAGCCGCTGCTGCTGCTGATATCAGCCTTACAATATTATATTATTGATTCATTACTCCAGTGTTTGTTTGTTGTTTACATACATACACCTGTTGTGCTGGGTGTGCAATTGAACACACAGGCAGGCGCATTGCACTTCAGTGCATCAAGTTGAATTCAGAAATTAGAAACTTATACCAAGGGCCAGCAGGGCATCATTGAATGCTTGTACAAAAGAACATAGTGTGAGAGTAAGCTTGTGGGTCAAAAGCATAAGTTTATTAGAATAGTTTGTTACTTATACTTAACACAAATATAAAAAGAAAACATATTTCTAATACTTTTTGAGAATTAAAAAAAATGAGGAGGGGAGGCAGAGCCAGAGGGAAGGGCAGAGGTACCCCCACTAAAATAAATAGGGGCACATTTCTGAAGGAAGGCACAGGAAGTAGTAGTGCAGATAGTGATATTGCTGCCACTCCCTCTCCAAGCGGCAGCTGCACAACCAGCACAACCGTACCATCTTCTGTCACTGAGGGAAGCATGGATGACTGCATATGAGCCCCAACGCCACCAGGCTTTGACATGGACACACACCCCGTTTATCAGGAGGAAGACGAGGACTTGGAATCAGAAACGGGCTCTTTGCATCTACATATCCCAGATTCTGAGGACCTGTTGGCAGGAACAGACGAAAGGCAGGCTTTAGGCAGTGATGGAAGGAGCAGCTCTCTTTCCACCCAGAGTACCACCAGTGACAGTAGTAGTCAATTGTCCCAGCAGGGTACAAGCCACACCACCACTAGCACAGCAGCGGCAGGCAGTTACAGAGGGGGCAGTACTTTCCATAAGCCTCGCGGCTCTCTCTGGGCGCATTTTGATAACAGCCCCGAAGACTCGATGATTGCGGTGTGCAAGAAATGCGGGGTGGTCGTGCGCAGGGGGAATGACCCCAAACACCTCTCCTCAAGTGCCTTGCGTAGCCACCTCATGCGTAGCCACCTCATGCACCCTGGGACTCTGCCTGGGACAGTATCAGGTCCTGGTTCCTCAGGGAGGAAGAGAGGAGAAGCAGGCATGGGGACAGACTCCAGACACAGCTCTGCTGAGAGTGGGAAGAGGCAGGCCACTCTGCAGGAAGTGGTGCCACTGTGTGGGAGTTTTTTCAGCCAATGAAATAGGGCCAAGGCACAGGAGACCACCACTCGCATGGTTGGTGAAATGGTGGCCATGATCGGGTTGCCCCTCTCCTTTGTGGTGTCATCAGGCTTCAGGCACCTGATGAAGCACGTGGCTCCATAGTACGAGCCTCCATCCCATCGTACCTTCAGCAGGCGGGTGATTCCCTCCCTTTTTGAGTCCGTCGGGGACATAGTCCGGGCCCTGCTGCAGGCGGCCAGAGGGAGGAAGATCCACTTCATTTCCGACCTCTGGACCGGTGGGTACCATGGATACCTCTCCCTGACTGCTCATTGGTGGCAACCCAAGGAGGTCCTTGACACCAGGGCATCCCAAGAACAGCTGCAGGGGGAGCCACAAGGGAGCACCCCAAGAGGGTACAGGGTGGTGCTTCTCCAGGCACAAAGCAAGGAGGACAGTGCCAAAGTCATCCACATTGCTGAGGTCCTCAAGATGGCACTGCGAGAGTGGGCACCCGAGGGGGAGGTCAATCGCGGATTCATGGTTACTGACGCAGGCTGTAACATGATCAACGCGGTTGATAGGGCAGGGCTACATGGCATCGTGTGCACAGCACACAAACTGCACCTAGTGGTGGGCGATGCCATTGGGCTGGGAGCACCAAAGGACTCCTGGGATGAGGGGACCCTGGAGACCAAGGCCTTGCTGGACAAGTGCAGGAAAATAGTTGGGCACTTCTAACGCAGCATCAAGGCATCCAGGATGATACGTGAAAGGCAGGCGGAGACAGGCCGACCAGAGCATGTCCTGATCCAGAACGTGACCACCCGGTGGAACTCCACCTACAAAATGGTCAAGCGCCTGATGGAGCAGAGGCAAGTGGTGGAATACGTCATGTCAACCACCCCCGTCCTGCCTGAGGGAAGGGTGTTGGACATTGGTGCTACTGAGTGGCTCGCCCTCTCCCAGATGGTGGGTATCCTGCAGCCTTTTGAGGAGACCACCCACGTCCTCAGCAACTACAACGCCAGCCTGGGCCACGTACTCCCCCTGGTAGATGTCCTTCGCCAACGCCTAGAGACCAGTATCTGGGAAGAAGCCAATCTTCTCCCAAAGAGCAGGGCCTTGGCAGACAGGCTGCTGACCGGCGTGGATACCCGCCTTAGCCCACTGAGGAGGGAAAAGGTGTACCAGACGGCATGCCTGTGCGACCCTCGCGTCAGTGGTACCCTGGCGGACAGCGCTGCCAACCTAAACTCCTGGAAGACGGAGCTATGCTGTCAAGTCCGCAGGGCTGCCTCAAATCAGGCCCAGGCGTTCCTGAGGGTGCACGGAAGCCAGAGCGATGCAGAAGAGGAATCCTTGCAAAGATCTTCTTCCTCCTCTACTGCAGGAGCGTACAACCAGAGACCAGGTTCCATACCAGCAGCCAACTACCTGGCCTCTGCCCTAGCCATGGCAGTCTCCTCCTCAGTGGAGGCAAGGGAGGAAGAAGAACCGGACCCCGCTCTGACCATGGTGAGGGACTAAATGGCTGAGCCCCTCCAACCCATCATCTTGGACCCACTCCACTACTGGGCCAGAAAGGCAGACATCTGGCCCACTCTTCCGACTCTGGCGTTGGACCTCTTGTCCATCCCACCCACCAGTGTCCAGAGTGAGCGTGTCTTCTCCCACATGGGAGATGTCCTGAGGCTGCGCCGCTCTCATCTGGACCCGGAGACCGTGGAAAGGTTGACTTTCATCCGCTTCAACCTTTCCATGTTGGGATTACCCCAACGCTCCAAGACCTAGGCCCACAGTCGTTCTTCCACCGGTTCCTTCCAAACAGACCTCCCTTGCTCTAACATGCACTACCAGAGCAACACTTCTGCCTGTCTGCCTGCAATTATGCCTGCCTCCCAGCTTGGCTTCCTCCCTGCAAGCCCAACGTCCTGCCTGCCTACCAGCCTACCTGCCTGCCTACCAGCCTACCTGCCTGCCTGGCCCTGTGCCTACCTGCCTAACTGCCTGCTTGCCTGACTGACTGACTGCCTTTCTGCCTGCCTTCCTGCATTCCCACTCAATTGGAAGGGTTCGATTACTGCCCAATTTTTATAGGCCTTGCCTGGCTCCGAACCAGGGAGGACCACTCAATGTGTCATTTGAAGGGAATCATACTCTATCTGTAGGCCCAATTTTTCTAGCCCTTGCCTGGCTCCAAACCAGGGAGGACCACTCAATGTGTCATTTCAAGGGAATCATACTCTATCTGTAGGCCCAATTTTTCTAGCCCTTGCCTGGCTCCAAACCAGGGAGGACCACTCAATGTGTCATTTGAAGGGAATCATACTCTATCTGTAGGTCCAATTTTTCTAGCCCTTGCCTGGCTCCAAACCAGGGAGGACCACTCATCTGTAGGTCCAATTTTTCTAGCCCTTGCCTGGCTCCAAACCAGGGAGGACCACTCAATGTGTCATTTGAAGGGAATCATACTCTATCTGTAGGCCCAATTTTTCTAGCCCTTGCCTGGCTCCAAACCAGGGAGGACCACTTTTCTGTGTCATTTGAAGGGAATCATAATCATTTCATCTGTAGGCCCAATTTTTCTAGCCCTTGCCTGGCTCCAAACCAGGGAGGACCACTCAATGTGTCATTTCAAGGGAATCATACTCTATCTGTAGGTCCAAACCAGGGAGGACCACTTTTCATTTCAAGGGAATCATCTAGCCCTTTTTCTAGCCTGGGCTCCAAACCAGGGAGGACCACTCAATGTGTCATTTAAAGGGAATCATACTCTATCTGTAGGCCCAATTTTTTGAAGGGAATCTAGCCCTTGCCTGGCTTCAAAACCAGGGAGGACCACTCAATGTGTCATTTGGAAGGGTCTGTGTAGGCCCGATTTTTCTAGCCCTTGCCTGGCTCCAAACCAGGGAGGACCACTCAATGTGTCATTTCATTTGGAAGGGAATCAAACCAGGGAGGACCACTCAATGTCTTTAGGTCCAATTTTTCTAGCCCTTTCCTGGCTCCAAACCAGGGAGGACCACTCAATGTGTCATTTCAAGGGAATCATACTCTATCTGTAGGTCCAATTTTTCTAGCCCTTGCCTGGCTCCAAACCAGGGAGGACCACTCAATGTGTCATTTGAAGGGAATCATACTCTATCTGTAGGCCCAATTTTTCTAGCCCTTGCCTGGCTTCAAACCAGGGAGGACCACTCAATGTGTCATTTGGAAGGGTCTGTGTAGGCCCGATTTTTCTAGCCCTTGCCTGGCTCCAAACCAGGGAGGACCACTCAATGTGTCATTTCAAGGGAATCATACTCTATCTGTAGGTCCAATTTTTCTAGCCCTTGCCTGGCTCCAAACCAGGGAGGACCACTCAATGTGTCATTTCAAGGGAATCATACTCTATCTGTAGGTCCAATTTTTCTAGCCCTTGCCTGGCTCCAAACCAGGGAGGACCACTCAATGTGTCATTTGAAGGGAATCATACTCTATCTGTAGGCCCAATTTTTCTAGCCCTTGCCTGGCTTCAAACCAGGGAGGACCACTCAATGTGTCATTTGGAAGGGTCTGTGTAGGCCCGATTTTTCTAGCCCTTCCCTGGCTCCGAACCAGGGAGGACCACTCAATGTTTATATTATTTTGAACTGCACAAGACTGTTGGGGTTGCAGCTGTGCAACTTCTCCTAACCCCCTAACCCTAACCCACTCTAAACAATGCCTGTATGCCTCCTATCCTAACATTCCACCAGCGCAACACAGTTATGCCTGGCTGGCTGTTCTGTGTCTATATGACTGCCTGCCCTGCCTGTATCCTTCACCTGCCTGCCTGCCTTCCACCTTTGTCTGCCTGAATGCATGTAATTCCATGGCATGTATGGATGTATAAGGGCTACATAATTAGCCCAGTTTTTTTAGGGCTTCCCTGGTCTTTGTAGCAGCCCAGGACTATCTTTTTCTAGGGTCAGTGTTGGCCCTGTTGGCCATGGCTGGTCTGAGTGTAGTACACCCCAATACCTGCCTTCCTCGATGTGTTCCTCCCTTCCCTGGGGTTTTGGAGCCACTCTGCTTACTAAGTGGTCAGGATGCACTTTACAACAACCTACCTCAAAGACTGAGTAGCAGAGGCCTAGCTCTCCTTACAGCCTTAAAAAGATAGCCCTGTTCTCCTGCATACACTCTGTCTCCTGGGTTGACAAACCTCGGTCTCCTGGGGTGGAGAAACTCTGCCTCCAAAGGCAGAAACAATCCTCCCTTCTGGTACTTTGGCTTTGTGCCTTCCCTAGCCTGGGTGGGTACCCTTCAAGCCTGCCTTCCTACCTGTAAGCCAGACTGCCTGCTTCCCTGCCTGCCTGCCTGCCTGCCCACCCCTCTGCCTACCGGCCTGCCTGTCAGGCTCCCGGGACTCCCGGCTTGGAGGAGGCCTTCCAGGTGCTTCTCCTACAGCCTATCAGTGGTACAGTGCTTCAAGTTCAGCCTCCGAGCCGACATGCGCCCTGTCGGCCACTCTCCTCGACTTCCCCAGGCAGCAACCCCGGCTGCCCCCGGCTCTAGGTGGAACATCATTTGAGGAGACCAACGTTAACAGGCACAGTCATCATCAACTATTTTTATTTTATTTGGGGTACTCTGTCTTCCAACATGGGGAGGTTCACTCCCACCAGTTACAGTCCAGGTTGGGAAATCCCTTTGCAGAAGGAGGGGAGATTCCTTCCAACTAGCAATCCAGCTTCCAAAGGCGGAAGAAACAATAGTTCCCTAACATTTGCACTCTGGCTTCGTGGCTTTCCTGGGTGGGCTGTGTCTCCACTGGGCGGGCAAAACTCTGGCCTTGTGGCCTCCCAAACTCTGGCCTTGTGGCCTCCCAAACTCTGGCATCATGGCCGCTAAAACTCTGGCCTTGTGGCCTCCCAAACTCTGGCCTTGTGGCCGCCCAAACTCTGGCCTTGTGGCCTCCCAAACTCTGGCCTTGTGGCCTCTCAAACTCTGGCTTTGTGGCTTTCCTGGGTGGACTGTGTCTCCTCTGGGTAGGCAAAACTCTGGCCTTGTGGCCTCCCAAACTCTGGCCTTGTGTCCTACCAAACTCTGGTCTTTGTGGCCTCCCAAACTCTGGCCTTGTGGCCTCCCAAACTCTGGCTTTGTGGCCTCCCAAACTCTGGCCTTGTGGCCTACCAAACTCTGGCCTTGTGGCCTACCAAACTCTGGCCTTGTGGCCTACCAAACTCTGGTCATGTGGCCTCCCATACTCTGGCCTTGTGGCCTCCCAAACTCTGGCTTCGTGGCTTTGCTGTGTGGACTGTCACGAATCGGGCTCAGCTGCCTGCACCCCAACCGTCCAAGGCAGTAGGTCCAACCCCACCACCACCTGTCCTTCCTGCTCTCTGAATGGCTGCCGTTGCCAATCAGTTCTTGAAAAAGCAGTGGTCCCTTTTTAGCTGGCAGTCCCGGCGGGGGGTCCTTTTCTTCCCAGCTGGCCCTTCTTGCAATTAGGGCCCAATTGAAAAAAATTACAGGGTTAGGGATAGGGATAGGGTTAGGGTTAGGCCACTTCCGGTGACACGGCAGGGAAGCCGCACAGGGTGGAGGTCAGCGGAGTTTCTCTGCCCTGCAGATGGGCCTCGAGATGTGCAACCTGGTAGTGGTCAAGGAGAGAGAAGGTCTGCTACTATGCTTGCTCCATGAGCGAACCGGTCTCCTCGGGAAACTCCAGCTGGTGATGATCCCCCGAGAGATTGAGGGGAACTCATTAGGATGAGTTGGGGGGGGAAGCATCTGAATCTCTGACTGCTGGGCAGTCAAAACTCTGGCTTGGTGGCTTTGCTGTGTGCATGCGTGGACTCTGTCTCCACTGGGTTGGTGGAACTGGTCTTCTCCCTGAAAGCTTTGTTGAGAGAGAAAAGTACCAGGCTGGAAAGAATCACTCCCTGTTGTTCCTAGCCGTTCTGGCTTGGTGGCTTCTTTTCCACGTGCATGCATGGACTCTGTGTCTCTACTGGGTTGGTGGAAGTGGTCTCCTGGGTAGTGAAAACTGGCCTCCGAAGTAGGGGCTGAAAGAATCCCTCCCCATTGTTCCCCCCCGTTTTGGCTTCTTTGCTGCATATGTGGACTCTGTCTCCACTGCGTTGGTGGAACTGTTCTCCTGGGTAGTCCAACTGGCCTCCAAAGTAGGTGGCTGAAGGAATCCCTCCCTGTTGTTCCCCGCCGTTCTGGATTCGTGGCTTCTTTGCCGCGTGCATGCGTGGACTCTGTGTCTCCACTGGGTTGGTGGAAGTGGTCTCCTGGGTAGTGAAATCTGGCCTCCAAAGTAGGGGCTGAAGGAATCCCTCCTTGTTGTTCCCCGCCGTTCTGGCTTCTTTGCTGCGTGCGTGGACTCTGTCTCCACTGGGTTGGTGGAACTGTTCTCCTGGGTAGTCCAAACTGGCCTTCAAAGTAGGTGGCTGAAGGAATCCCTCCATGTTGTTCCGCCGTTCTGGCTTCTTTGCTGTGTGCGTGGACTCTGTCTCCACTGGGTTGGTGGAACTCTTCTCCTCGGTAGTCCAAACTGGCCTCCAAAGTAGGGGCTGAAACAATCCTTCCCCGTTATTCCCCGCCCTTCTGGCTTCGTGGCTTCTTTGCCGCGTGCGTGCGTGGACTCTGTGTCTCCACTGGGTTGGTGGAAGTGGTCTCCTGCGTAGTGAAAACTGGCCTCCGAAGTAGGGGCTGAAAGAATCTCCCCGTTGTTCCCTGTTCTGGCTTCGTTTCTGGCTGTGTGGACTATGCGTCTCCACTGGCTTCTTTGCTGGCCTCCGAAGTAGGAGCTGAAACAATCCCTCCCGTTGTTCCCCGTGGACTATGCGTCTCCACTGGGTTGGTGGAAGTGGTCTCCTGGGTAGTGAAAACTGGCCTCCGAAGTAGGAGCTGAAACAATCCCTCCCCGTTGTTCCCCGCCATTCTGGCTTCGTGGCTTCTTTGCCGCGTGCGTGGACTATGCGTCTCCACTGGGTTGGTGGAAGTGGTCTCCTGGGTAGTGAAAACTGGCCTCCGAAGTAGGGGCTGAAACAATCCCTCCCCGTTGTTCCCCGCCGTTCTGGCTTCTTTGCTGCGTGCGTGAACTCTCTCTCCATTGGGTTGGTGGAACTGTTCTCCTGGGTAGTCAAAACTGGCCTCCGAAGTAGGGGCTGAAAGAATCCCTCCCTGTTGTTCCCTGCTGTTCTGGCTTCGTGGCTTCTTTGCCGCGTGCGTGCGTGGACTCTGTGTCTCCACTGGGTTGGTGGAAGTGGTCTCCTGGGTAGTCAAAACTGGCCTCCAAAGTAGGGGCTGAAAGAATCCCTCCCTGTTGTTCTGTTGTTCCTGCGTGCGTGGACTCTGTCTCCACTGGGTTGGTGGAACTGTTCTCCTGGGTAGTCCAAACTGGCCTTCTTTGGCTGAAGGAATCCCTCCATGTTGTTCCGCGTGCGGCTTCTTTGCTGTGACTCTGTGTCTCCACTGGGTTGGTGGAAGTGGTCTCCTGGGTAGTGAAAACTGGCCTCCAAAGTAGGGGCTGAAAGAATCCCTCCCCATTGTTCCCCGCCGTTCTGGCTTCGTGGCTGCTTTTTTGCATGCATGCGTGGACTCGGGGTCTCCACTGGGTTGGTGGAAGTGGTCTCCTGGGTAGTGAAAACTGGCCTCCAAAGTAGGGGCTGAAGGAATCCCTCCCCGTTGTTCCCCGCCATTCTGGCTTCTTTGCTGCGTGCGTGGACTCACTCTCCACTGGGTTGGTGGAACTGTTCTCCTGGGTAGTGAAAACTGGCCTCCGAAGTAGGGGCTGAAAGAATCCCTCTCCATTGTTCCCCCCCGTTTTGGCTTCTTTGCTGCATATGTGGACTCTGTCTCCACTGCGTTGGTGGAACTGTTCTCCTGGGTAGTCCAACTGGCCTCCAAAGTAGGTGGCTGAAGGAATCCCTCCCCGTTGTTCCCCGCCGTTCTGGATTCGTGGCTTCTTTGCCGCGTGCATGCGTGGACTCAGTGTCTCCACTGGGTTGGTGGAAGTGGTCTCCTGGGTAGTGAAAACTGGCCTCCGAAGTAGGGGCTGAAAGAATCCCTCTCTGTTGTTCCCCACCGTTCTGGCTTCGTGGCTTTTTGCCGTGTTCGTGCGTGGACTCTGTGTCTCCAATTGGTTGGTGGAAGTGGTATCCTGGGTAGTGAAAACTGGCCTCCAAAGTAGGGGCTGAAGGAATCCCTCCTTGTTGTTCCCCGCTGTTCTGGCTTCTTTGCTGCGTGCGTGGACTCTGTCTCCACTGGGTTGGTGGAACTGTTCTCCTGGGTAGTCCAAACTGGCCTTCAAAGTAGGTGGCTGAAGGAATCCCTCCATGTTGTTCCGCCATTCTGGCTTCTTTGCTGTGTGTGTGGACTCTGTATCCACTGGGTTGGTGGAACTCTTCTCCTCGGTAGTCCAAACTGGCCTCCAAAGTAGGGGCTGAAACAAACCTTCCCCGTTATTCCCCGCCGTTCTGGCTTCGTGGCTTCTTTGCCGCGTGCGTGGACTATGCGTCTCCACTGGGTTGGTGGAAGTGGTCTCCTGGGTAGTGAAAACTGGCCTCCAAAGTAGGGGCTGAAACAATCCCTCCCCGTTGTTCCCCGTTCCTGGCTTCTCTGGCTTCTTTGCTGCACTGTGTTGTGAACTGTTCTCCTGGGTCCCACTGGGTTGGTGGTGTGGTCTCTGTATCCACTGGGTTGGTGGAACTCTTCTCCTCGGTAGTCCAAACTGGCCTCCTGGGTAAGTGGTCTCCTGGGTAGTGAAAACTGGCCTCCAAAGTAGGGGCTGAAACAATCCCTCCCCGTTGTTCCCCGCCGTTCTGGCTTCTTTGCTGCGTGCGTGAACTCTCTCTCCACTGGGTTGGTGGAAGTGGTCTCCTGGGTAGTCAAAACTGGCCTCCGAAGTAGGGGCTGAAAGAATCCCTCCCCGTTGTTCCCTGCCGTTCTGGCTTCGTGGCTTCTTTGCCGCGTGCGTGCGTGTACTCTGTGTCTCCACTGGGTTGGTGGAAGTGGTCTCCTGGGTAGTGAAAACTGGCCTCCAAAGTAGGGGCTGAAAGAATCCCTCCCCATTGTTCCCCACTGTTCTGGCTTCTCTGCTGCATGCGTGGACTCTGTGTCTCCACTGGGTTGGTGGAAGTGGTCTCCTGGGTAGTCAAAACTGGCCTCCAAAGTAGGGGCTGAAACAATCCTTCCCGGTTATTCCCCGCTGTTCTGGCTTCGTGGCTTTGCCGCGTGTGTGCGTGGGACTGTGTCTCCACTGGGTTGGTGGAAGTGGTCTCCTAGGTAGTGAAAACTGGCCTCCAAAGTAGGGGCTGAAGGAATCCCTCCCCACTGTTCCCCGCCGTTCTGGCTTCGTGGCTTTGCCGCATGCATGCGTCGACTCTGTATCTCCACTGGGTTGGTGGAAGTGGTCTCCTGGTTTGGAAAAACTGGCCTCCAAAGTAGGGTCTGAAAGAATCCCTCCCCGTTGTTCCCCGCCGTTCTGGCTTCGTGGCTTTGCCGCATGCATGCGTGGACACTGGGTTGGTGGAAGTGGTCTCCTGGGTAGTGAAAACTGGCCTCCGAAGTAGGGGCTGAAAGAATCCCTCCCTGTTTTTCCCCGCCATTCTGGAGACAGGAGCAGCTGAAGGTGGGCCCACACGTCCTCCGGATCATGCTGAGCGGGAGGGAAGCCTCCGCCCACGGCCGCCTGAGACAACACCGAGGCCACTTCCGGTGACACGGCAGGGAAGCCGGACGGGGTGGAGGGCAGTGGAGGGTCTCTGCCCTGGAGATGGGCATGGAACTGTGCCACCTGGTCAAGGAGGGAGAAGTTCTGCTCCTTGGTCATCACGCTGGGGCCAAGAATCTGAGGCAAAGGCCAAACCTGCCCAGGCAAAGGCTGGGCAGGCAGCTCGGATGGGCCACGCTGGTATGGCGTTTCCAGGGTGCTCCCACCGGGCGCTCCCTCTGCTCTGTCCTGAATTTCATCCTTGGGGATTCTGCCAGTCAGCTCCTTTGGATACTCAAGCTGGCGATGATACCCCAAGAGGTTGAGGGGCACTCAACAAGATGAGGGGGGGGACTCTCATGCCAGTACCAGACTGAATCTCTGACAGCTTTTTGACCAGGGTGGCATTTGCTTGGCTTTAAAAGGAGTGTCATGGGGAGGGGACATTGAGAGGATTAGAGTAGACCCCCATCCAGATTTGGGGGAGGAACGGAATACTGTGTCTCCTGCTGCCTTGGAGAGGTGGAGGGGAAATGGGATGGATTAAAGGCTTAAATTAAAAAAAAATAAGGATAACAGGCAGCCAGACCAAGTAGGGTGGCCGCCGGTTCAGTCAGTGTTGGCCAAGAGAAAAAAAGAATATTGCATTCTGCTCACTTTGTTTGTTTTATTGCATAGGATGCAGTCTTTTGCTATGATATATTTATTAAATATCTTATTCACAACCCAGTTTAAAGTATTTTCCGCCTGCTCTGGTGTCATTGCGGGAAGCCCCCATGCTCTGAGATGTCAAATCGCGCTAAATCGCGGTAGAAACAACAAACGACGAACAAAACATCGAACCAAAAAACTTCCGAAAAATTTCGCAACAAACGGAAACGGAACGAAACAGACCCGTTCCGACAAACGAAAAATCAAAACGTCATTTTTTCTGGTCGTGCCCATCTCTATTCACTACTCATCCAAGTAGCTTTGACAGTCTGAAGAAAGTTGATGTGAGGCCTCCATTGTATAGTTAACCTTGGTTTCACACCACCCTGGTTTGAATAGGCTCATTAGCTGGACAGTGGCCTCAATAGGCTTGTGAGATCTACAATGTCCTGTGGTTTGTGAGAGTCCTACCTATTTAAACCTTCCCAATACCCACTAAGTATAGGTCTTCTCTGTCTGTGTACATCCTCATATTTGAATGAGTGTCTTTTCTCCAAGTGAAGGCACACTCTTGATTCTGGTCCTGAGCTGTTTCCCCTTTGGTACTGGGCCATCCTCCTGTTTAGTGTCTGTTACATTTCTCCAATGTAGAGCTCTGCACACTCCTTACTGCATTGGACTACATATACTCTATTGCTCCTCTTGTGTTTTGGTATTAGGGGTCACCGACTCTCTGCGTTAGTGTGTTTGTGGGTTTAAAGTAAATGGGCATGTGGTATTTGCAAGAATCCCTTTTAAGCTTTTCAGACACACCAACAATGTAAGGAATGACTGAAGCCTCATGTGGCTGATCATGCTACTATTTGTTGTTCACTGTTGAAAATGCTTGCAGATTACTGAGTTCTTGGGCTCTCCAGTTTTGATGACAGAGTTTACTAAGTTGTTCCAGTCAATGGTGGGCCAGTGAATATGGAGGGGCAGAGGGGATTTCAGTGTCACATGCTTCTGAAATAGTGCCTACCTGAGTCCACTCAGATGAGTAGGTACTTGGAGGGAAGTTACCACTAATCACTATGCTGCTCTGTGCAGGAGAGATTTGCTAAGAGTGGGAGCTGAGTGTAAACCTTCCTTGAATATGACAGAGCAGTATAAGTGTAAACCCTTCCCTTCTTTGAATATGACAGAGAAGTATGGTATAGATATGAAGACCATGGCTGGTGCTGTTCAGGATTTTAGGTTTTATTGGTACAGACAAACATCACTTAAAGGTTTTGCTGAAAGAAAATGAACCTTTTTCAACAGTTTACTCTCATCAACAGTAGAGCACAGATAACTGCAAACAGTAAAATATATTCCCGTATTTTTCTGTCTATAAGATGTTCCCATATATAAGACGATCCTCACTTTCCAACGCAATTGCACAGTTCTCTTCTTAGCTTACTTCCATGTATAAGATGACCCTCATTTTTAGTTGAACAATTTGAGACAAAATATAGTCTTATACATGGAAAATACTGTACATTACAATAGATAAATTACTAGAACACTGCACTTATTGATATACTTACTCAAACAACTTTTTGTTTAGATAAAACAATACACCATTACATGAAAAATACATTACCTGGAAATGACAAATTTTATTTATTATGGATGTGCACATGCACACACAAATTTTTGGATTTTAATCAATCCAAAACTAATCATCAATTGGTTTCCTAGACAATGTATCAGCCATGACCTTCTGAAATACTTTTACATTTTTAATTGCAAAATTAAAGTCTTGTAAAAGTGATGCCCATTTCATCAGTTTTTTATTGTTCACTTTTATGCTACTTAGCTAAAGCAGAGTAGTCAGTACAGAGTCCAAACCTTTATTCCCAAAGATATGGCTTTAAGTTTTGCAAAGCTCACACAATGACAAGACATTCCTTTTTAATGGTCGATAAATGTTTTTTTCTCTGGGATGTAGTTTAGTAAAGTCCCACTCACATCAGGCTGGCAAAGCATGGCTCCAAGTCCAACATTAGACACATCAGTGAAGGTGGTAAATTCTTTGGTAAAGTCCAGTGCAATCAACATAGACCTCAATGTAAGGGCTCTTTTCAGCTGGTTGAAGTCTTGCTGGCACTTTGGTGTCTAGTGGATCTCCTCTGGCTGCTTATTTCTTATTTCTTTTCAATTGTCTCAACATTAGAACTTCATCTCTCTCTTTCTTATAATACCATGTCTTTTGTTTGCTTTGAGCGTCTTTTAGATTTTTCTCCTGCTATTTCTAGTGACCATTTTAATGTGTTCATTAAATTATCTATATATATTATTACAGAATCAGGGTCACTTCCTCTGTTATTCTCCCAATTTTGTCAGAGCAAATCTAATGACTCCTTTACTTTTCACCCAAATAAAAGCTTAAATGGGTGGAATACTGTGCTTTTCTGGGGGAATGTCTTGGTAGTATCCCAATCATTTGGATTATTGGCTACATAAGCTCAGATCATTTTCATTAAAGTTCCATTAAATTTTCCACTAAACCATTAGTTTTAGGATGATATGATGTGGATGTAATGAGGGAAATACCACAGGCTTGCCATAATCTTTTTATTAGCCTTGAGGTAACATTCATTGGTAAGTCTGTAACTATTTTAATTCAAAGCCTAACCTACACATGTGATTGTAGAAATTGTTTCAATTTATTTATTCCTTAATGGAATAGCCTCAGGGTAACTCATTGCAAAATCTATGATAGACAAAATTTATTTATTTCCTTGTCTAGTTGCTCTAGGTAACGGACCAATCAGATCTAAGCCCAACCACTAAAATGGTGTCAAAATGACAGGTAAAGGGCACAACTTTGCTCTGGTTTTATCATTTCCAGAACGATATCTTTGACATATGTCAGATGTTTTACAGAATTGATTAATCTCTTGACCCACTCCTGGCCAATGAAAATTCTGAGCTACGCTTTGTTTTGTTCGGGAAATTACCATATGTGCCCCATATATGTATTTATGAGCTTTTTCTAGAAATTTATCCCTATATTTAGAGGGAACAATCAGCTTGTGGGGCCCTCCTTTTCCTGTACATGGTGTTACTACATTCCCTTTTCTCCTGTACAAAAGTAGAACTATTTGAGTTTTTTAAACAATATTAAGTTGTCTTCTCCTATTGCATCAGATTGTTTCTCCAAATTTGATTCATCTGTTTGTGGTTCACTAGCTAATTGTTTCTGTATTTTCCACAGCGTATGTAATTTGATTTCCCTGAGAATGTTATTATGTAAGCACTTTGCACACGTTCAGCTAAGTCTAGTCCAATTAAACAAGCAGTGGGTATTTGGTCAGAAACAACAACTTTCCCCCCCCAAAATTGTACCTCAGCTCTACTTTAGCCAATTTTAATACAACAGGTTCCACTTCAATGCCCTTCAGGGTAACTGCCTTTCCTTTGATTATATTTTCCTTCTTTACAATATCTGGATAGCAAATGGACATCTGACAGCATGTATCACTGAGGCCTAAATTTTTTCCATTGATAAAAATATTTTTCCTGAATTATTTAATAACATGTTATCATTTCTGACCAGAAAACATTGTACCACCCTCGCTTTCCTACATTCTTGACTTTTTTCAAACTTAGTTTCCTTGGCAATAACACCAGTGTCAGAATACTTAACTGTATGTTCCTGCTTAATAATAATAATAATAATAATAATAATAATAATAATAATAATAATAATAATAATAATAATAATAATAATAATAATAATAATAATAATAATAATTCTGAGGGGTTGCATTTTTTATTTCCGTGAGCATCACATGCAAACCTAAAATGTCCAGTCTCACCACAGGCATAACATTGTTTATTCATTCTAGGTCCTGAATAAAAAGGTTTATTAAATCTTCCCTCAGTGTTGTTCCTATGGTAGGAATTTAGATTTTGCATACCTATCCTTTGTGTCTGACTGTGGTAATTTCTGTCTGGTTGGGATGGTTTTTTTCTATTCTCCCAATTTTCCTCACCAAATTCTACTTCAGAAAATTTTGGGTGTAGTATCTGTATATTCAGATGCTTGTTGAATAGTTTTAGGTTCCTTGTCCCTAACAAGAAACCTCAACTCGTATGGTAAAACTGAATAGAATAGTTCTTATCCTATTACATTTTTCATTTGATCAAGAGAGGTAACATATTCTTGTTCTAGCCATATTGAAATATAATTATTCAATCTAGCTCCAAGCTGAGCAAATGTTTCTTCAGTACATTCGGAAATAGATCAGTTTTTCCCCTCTGATGTTCTGAAGTTAATACTGCATTTGGTATATACCATTTTCCTAAATGCTTCATTATCTTTAGACTGCTCCAAGGACATTTGGGAATAAATTTCTGACAAAACTTCACTTATTTGGGACATCAAATATGACACTGTTTCTTCATCCTTCATCCCAAAATCCCAAAATACTCTCTCAAAAGAAATTAAAAATGATTCTGGACAATACTTTTTCTTGTACTGAGGGAACCTCTTCATGTCAGTGCTAGAAGTATTTCCCAGACTTGAATCATTATTGTTGTAAGTTTTCCCTTTGCCTGGCTTCTTGCTCAAATATCTATTTTTCTAGTTTTTCCCCCCAATTCTACTTCCCTTAATCTGGTTCTTTCTGTTATTTCTAATTTCCTTAACCTGAATTCTCACTCCATTTTTCAATATCCTGGGAGCTTTTAATACTTTCAGTATCTGAGGGGATTATTATTTATCCCTACAAATCTTGAGGGTTTCCATATCTCTCAAATTCTTGAGACTCTGTCTGAGACTCCATTAAAGCCTTTTTACTAGGCTTAGAAGGCATTAACCAACTTGGTTTTATTTTAAATTTAAATAATTCACATTAGGGGATTTATTTCAAAGATACCAGCTCTTTCTCCAGGGATTTTTCTCTCCCTTGGCAGCTATTTAGAAACTCTGTTGTGTTTTTCTGGCAGCACACCTCAGCTACCCCCAAGCCTGCAACAACTGAAACACTGTTTTCATGTCTGGAGCAAATTCCAGCTTCACAGAATTAAACTTTTTCTTCTTCTTTTTTCTTAATATTATATCTGCCTCCTATTTATACTGGCACCCTTGGCTTTCATTCTATCCAATGCTGTTCCTACAGCTCTGTCTCTAGAATTAATCAACAGACCCTCAAAATATTGAGGTAACTTACTTCCCTAGAATCTGTATTCCTACTAAATCAGGATTATTTCCAGACCTGCCTCAGAAGACTCCCCCCCCAAAAAAAAAATTCCTACCCCAAACTTTGTTTTTGTTTTCTTTTGTTTGTTTGTTTTTGGTAACTGCTGCTTCTCTATCCACAAGTCCTTCACCCTCTTATCTAGAAATATTTCCTCAGACTGCAACCCCCCCCACAAAGTTTTCAACAGCAAAGCTTACACCTCCCTCATAAACGTCACTAAATTCTTTTTAGAAATTTCCTAACTGCAGTTCTTCTTGTCCTAACTGGAACTATTCATCCCTCACTAGATTACTTTGCATCCCACCACTTGGCCACCAAATTGTCATGTGCATGCATGTTCTCTCATTGTTCCACAAATCAGAGGCTATATTACACATGATTCTGTTTCCACTATTTAACTTATTTATTATTAGGACCAAGTGTGGTATTTGAAAACATGGAATCTCACAGTCTTTTCTTTCAAAACAAATAAGAATGGTTTATTATAGTACAAAGAATAAAGACACTCATGGTTTTTGGTACTGATGTAAGTTACACTTTTTATATGGAACATGTAACATACTCTTCAAGTTAAACTACCTTATATCTTTCAAATAACAAGTTCCTATAATTCGTATCAATTCTTAACTCTATACCCTTTCTTTTAATCTGCTAGGCCCTATCTGCCTCTTTGAATGCTTGCATAGGGACATATAACTGATGACTCCGCCCATAATAACTCCCATTGAAGCATGCAAAACAAGATCTTGCCAACATTCTAAATAATAAATACTGTACTCATGAATCAGGATGAATGCCACACTCTCCTTCCTTGATTCATATTAGTCAGAGAACCCAGAAGTTGAATGTTTTTTTCTGCAGCAAGATTGTGCTATGTCCCCAGGAAGACAAGAAAGAAGAGAAAGCTTTCACTTCTGTGCAATACTTGGGGGACTTCCTAGGCTTCTTACTGGCTCCGGTTAAATGTGAAAACAAAATGCTGGATGAGATGCACTTGATCCAGGACAGCCATTCTTCTGGTGATAGGAATGGGTTAACATGCCTCAAAATCAAAAGTAGACCCAAATGAGCTCACAGGGTATAGGGCCAAATTGACCCAGCAAACTTGGCATCACAGCTGGGAACTTGGCACCCGTGGGCGCCGATCTCTTACAGTACGGAGTACAGGAGATAAGATAAGGATGATTGACATTACCCCATGGCACCAGAAGCGTCAGTTAAGATAAGAATAACATATGACAGTCAGCCAGTTATGAAGTCATTCTGGTGTTTGTAGCCAGATGGGCATAGGCCAACATAAACAAACACTTGTATGCGTACTAAAATACGTCACCACATCATGCAAAAGAGTATAAAAGACCACGGAAACCATCACTCCGGGGTCCAGAGAGCAGCAAGGCCGTCAGGCCATGCTGTGCTCAGATCCTAAGCTAACCCACTCTCTGTAATGTCTAAATGTCCTGTGCTGTATATTTCTATCTGTCTTTAATAAACCTTTTGCTATAACTAACTAAGCGTGGCAATTTTGATGAACCACCAATGGTGCATTGACAATTTATAATGGTGCATTGGCAACTTACAAAGAAATCAACCCATACCAATTTTTAGATTCAATTTTATTCTTATCACTGGGCTTAAACTTTTCACCACCTCTGTTTAGATATTAACCTTTTCTATGTTGGTGCTGCTTTTGTTTGGATGGCAGATGCCTGATAGTGTTTACAAATGCATCTCTGACCTCGGCAGTTAATCTGATTCTCAAGCAGTGCACGATCAGACTGATGTGAGCAGACAGCACTTAAGCCCAGGTGTCATCTTTGAGCGTACCTCTTGACACAAAATGTGACTTGACAGGTCTTCTTGTTCAGTTTCCCTTCTCCACGTGTTGCTTCCTTACTAAACTAGAAATATCTCAGGGAGAGAATCCTTACTCTAGATGCATGAGCAGAGCAGCAAATGCGCTCTATTGACACTCTTTGGTGTATTTAAGGCATCCCTGACATCTACGTATGTGCTCATCTGGGAGATTTTGTTTTTACCGGATTCAATGGTGTTTTCCCTTTTCCCTCACATATCAGGAAAATGTTCCACTTGTCCTGGGGGACTCCTGCAAATTGTAAAGCAACAAGAGGAAGGAAAGCACCAGTGCTGTCTAAAGTTGCATCTGCGTGGCGATGATAACCAGTTACTAACAAGAGACAAGGAAAAGGCAGAACTACTCAACACCCTCTTTGCCTCTGTTTTCTCCAAAATGGAAGAAAGAGATCCACTGGGACAAAGACTAGATGAGGTAGGATGGGCATTGCCACATAGAATAGGTAGAGAGCTGGTACAGGAACACCTGGAAACATTAAATGAATTTAAGTCTCCTGGGCCAGATGAATTACACCCAAGGATATTAAAAGAACTGGCAGAAGTAATTTCAGAACCATTGGCAATAATCTTTGAGAAGTCCTGGAGAACAGGGGAAGTCACCATCGATTGGAGGAGGGCTAATGTTGTCCCCATGTTCAAAAAGGGGATAAGAGGGACCCAAATAATTACCACCCAGTCAGCTTGACTTCAATTCCTGGAAAGATCCTAGAGCAGATTATTAAACAGTCAGTCTGCAATTCTTTAACAAACAATGCTTTAATTACAAGAAGTCAACACAGATTTCTTTAAAAAAGTCATGCCAGACTAATTTGATCTCTTTCTTTGATAGAATTACAGGCCTGGTGGATGAGGAAAATGCTGTGGCTATTGCTTATCTGGACTTTAGTAAGGCATTCGATAAGGATCCCCATGGTATTCTTCCTAAGAAGTTAGTAGAAAGTGGGATAGATAGTGCAACTGTTAGGTGGATTTGTAATTGGTTGACTGATCGCACCCAAAGGGTGATTATAAATGGCCTCGCTTCAGCTTGGAGAGATGTGACCAGTGGGGTGCCCCAGGATTCTGTTCTGGGCCCAGTGCTGTTCAATATCTTTATTAATGACTTGGAGGAAGAAATAGAGAGTATGCTAATTAAATTTGCAGATGATACCAAATTGGGAGGGGTCGTTGATTCCCTAGAGGATAGGATGAAAATCCAAAAGGACCTTGACAGATTAGAGTGCTGGGCCAAAGTTAATGGAATGGATTTCAACAGAGGGAAATGTAGGGTGCTATATCTAGGTAAAAAAATGAATTGCACAGATATAGGATGGAGGATACTTGGCTGGAGAATAGTACCTGTGAAAGGGATTTGGGAGTCTTGGTGGACCACAAATTGAACATGAGTCAGCAGTGTGATGTGGCAGCCAGGAAAGCCAATGCGATTCTTGGTTGCATCAACAGAACCATAGTGTCTAGATCAAGGGAAGTAATAGTACCACTCTATTCTGCTCTGGTCAGACTCCACCTGGAGTACTGTGTCCAGTTCTGTGCATGTCAGTTTAAAAAGGATGTTGACAACCTCGAGCGGGTGCAGAGGAGGGCTACCTGGATGGTTGAGGGTCTGGAGCAATTGTCTTATGAGGAACAGCTTAGGGAACTGGGAATATTTAGCCTCTCTAAAAGAAGACTGAGGGGGGATATGATAGCTATGTTTTAATATTTGAAAGGATGTCATATTGAAGAGGGAACAGGTTTGTTTTCCATGGCTTCAGAGACTAGAACTTGGTACAATGGTTTCAAACTACAGGAAAACAGATTCCATTTGAACATCAGGAAGAACTTCATGACAGTTAGAGCTGTTCAAGGTGAAAGGACTGGAGCATCCACAGACAGTAGCAATGTGGGAGAGAACACTCTCAGGATGCTGATTAGGAAGTTTATTGAAAGTTTATAAATAATAAACTTTCAATAAACTTCCTAATCAGCATCCTGAGAGTGTTCTCTCCCACATTGCTACAGTTAGAGCTGTTCGGCAGTGGAATATGCTGCTACAAAGAGTGGTGGAGTCTCCTTCTTTGGAGGTTTTTAAGCAGAGGCTGGATGGCCATCTGTTGAAAATATTGTGATGCATGGCAGGGGGGTTGGATTCGATGGCCCTTGAGGTCTCTTCCAATTCTATGATTCTATGATTATATAGTGCTTACCCACACACACACACCGTATAGAGTCCACAATTATGGAATTCCTTCCCTAGAGATGGCCACTCTTTGTCCCTTTCATCAGTCCCTAGAAGGTAACATAGTTATCATTTCTGCCTGGCATATTTGGACAACTGTTGAAATTCAGTCTTGATGTTTGTCCTCTTTCTTTTATAAAAGACGTAAATATATCAGCAAAAAAGGAGGAAAAAAAAGAAAAGAAAAAAGTTAAATGTTCATTTTAACATCTTGGTAGGTGTCCAACATCCAGTTCTGCTGTCCTCATCACCTATAAAATTAATGCCCCATAATCAAAAATACCAATTTAAAAGATTATAAATGGCGCATTTTTAAAAAATCAACAGTATTTTATGTACTACCTCACATTTCTTTCATGAAAAGGGAGATAACATCAACTTTACACTGGGGAAAAATAAATTTAGAATGATCCACAGCCTGTAAAAACCCTAAGAGAAATCAATATCTATCTTCATTTTACAATAGATATCTCCATAGAGTGTTAAACTTTGTAAATTTGTTTTTGATGCTGTTGAGAAAGAAAGAATAGTCCCAGGCAGTGTTGTGTTTTAAGACCCTTGTACATTTGAAGGATGGGGGCATGGTGGCTTAGTGAGCTAGAGCAGTGTTCCCCAACCCCCGGTCCGCGGACCGGTGCCGGTCCGTGGATCAATCGGCACCGGGCCGCCGCCGCCGCAATCCCCCACAATCGCCCCTGCCCCGCCATCGCCGCCGCTGCCGCCGCGACCCCCCCACCATCGCTGTCCCCGCCATCGCCACCGCCATAGCCACTGCCACGACCCCCCCGCAATTGCCCCCACCACGCCGCCGCCGCCGTGACCCCCCCGCCATCACCGCCGCCCACGACCCCCGCACCGCCCCGCCCGCCATTGCCGCCGCCGCCGCAACCCCCGCGCCCCGCCCCGCAATCGCCCCGCCATTGCCGCCACTACCGCCGCGACCCCCATGTCGCCCCGCCCAGCCGCCGCCGCCGCTGCCGCGCGACCCCCTGCCATCGCCGCCCCGCACCGCCCCGCCATTGCCGCCGCCGCCCCGCGACCCCCGCCATCGCCCCGCCCCGCCATCGCCGCCACCGCCGCCACCGCCGCGCCCCCCCGCCATCGCCGCCATCACAATTGCCGCCGCCGCCGCCGCCGCAACCCCCCCGCCATCGCCGCCTCCGCAATCGCCCCTGAAAGAAAAGAAAGAAAGAAAGAAAGAAAGGGGAAGGGCTAAGGGAGGAAGAAAGAAAGAAAATGAGGAAGGAAGGAAGGAAAGAAAGAAAGAAAGAAAGAAAGAAAGAAAGAAAGAAAGAAAGAAAGAAAGAAAGAAAGAAAGAAAGAAAGAAAGAAAGAAAGAAAGAAAGAAAGGGGGAGAAGGAGGAAGGGAGAGAGAGAGAGAAAGAAAATGAAAGAAGGGAGAAGGGAAGGAAGGAAGGAAGGAAGGAAGGAAGGAAGGAAGGAGAGGAAGAGGCAGGAACAAAGAAAGAAAGAAAGAAAGAAAGAAGGAGAAGGACGAAGGGAGGAAGAAAGTAAGTAAAAAGGAAGGAGGGAGGGAAAGAAAAAGAAAGGGAGAGAAAGAGTGAGGGAGAGAGAGAAAGGAAGAATGAAAGAAGGAGGAAGGAAGAAAGAAAGAAAATGAGGAAGAAAGGATGAAAAAGAAAGGGAGGGAGGGAGGGAAGGAAATAAAGAAAGAAAGAAGGGAGAGGAGAGGAGAGAGGAAGAAAGAAAAAAGAAAAGGGGGGAAAGAAAGAAGAAGAAGAAAGGAGAGTGGGGGGAAGGAAGGAGAGGAGGAGTGAGGGAAAAAGAAAGAAAGAAAGAAAGTGAAAGAAAGAAAGAAAATGAGGAAGGAAGGAAAGAAAGATGGGAAGGAAGGAAGGAGGTAGAGTGGGAGGGAAGGAAGGAAGGAAAGACAGGGAGGGAGAGGGAGAGAAATAAAGAAAAAAGAAAGAAGGGAGAGGGGGATGGAGGGAGAAAGAAAAGGGAAAGAAAGAAAGAAAGAAAGGAGGGAGGGAGAAAGAAAAGGGAAAGAAAGAAAGAAAGTAAGGAGGGAGGGAGGGAGGCCTCATGTCAAGGAAGGGCAAAGGGTCCCAAGACCTCACGGCGGCTGGGTAGCCCCCGGGGGAAAAATGCGAGGAAGTAAAAACAGTGTTTCCTTGCAGCGATGCCAAGGACTCGCACAACACTGGCTCTTTGGCTTGAGTACGGAGATGAGCACCGCCCCCTAGAGTGGGAAACGACTAGCACGCATGTGCGTGAGCGGCCGGGGGAGGGCATTTACCTTTTTTATCTTATTAAATCAAAACAAGCGGGCCAGGGAAAAATTATCAAACATTTACCGGTCCACGGTGATAAAAAGGTTGGGGAGCACTGAGCTAGAGCACTGAAAATGTCACCTGCAAAGTTGGCGCCTTGGAGGTTCAAATCCTAACAGCGGAGTGTGCTCCCACTGTTAACCCCAGCTCCTGCCAACCTAGCAGTTCAAAAGCATGTAAATGCAAGTAGATAAATAGGTACCACCATGAAAAGTGTAAAGGTAAATAGTGCTCCGTGGACAGAAATGCATTCAGCCATGCCGGCCACATGGCCATGGATTTGCACTTCACTGGATCTTTGGCTTTAAAAAAAAACAGAGATGAGCACTGCCCCCAAAGTCATACACAACTAGCACATAAGTGCAGGGGGAGAGGAATTTACCTTTTTAAATTAGGTTTACTTCCTAATTATGCTTGGGAAAAGGAAATGGCATAACTCTTGATGGCAAATTGCCACTCATTAGTAAAGTGTTAGTTGTCTTCTTGGGCAATCTAGGAACACAACCAGTGGCTTGTTAATGGACAACAGTTCATAGTCAAGACTGTGTATTTTGCATACTCAACCACAATTTGGTACTAGGATTCTATTTTAAGTTTCACACAATGGAAACATATGCACTAATATGTATTATTAAAGAATAGCAGAAACGTTCTGCAGTGGCGCAGTGACAGTTAGGCAGATAAAAAAATCTGGTGTGAGATTACCAGTGAGATTACCAGCCTGAAATGTTAATCTGTCTGACCTCCTAGAGAAATATTTACCCAAGAATATAAAATTTTAAATGTGCTATGAAACTGAGAGACCAAGATATAACATTCTTTTTTTATTAGCCCATTAAGTATTAGTCTCATCCATATTGATATATTTGAAAGTTGATAGAATTTAGGTGAATAGATAAAATATAATGGGTTAATGATGTTTATTATTTGCTTATTCTTATAGATTAGATAGGATACCTTAAGTCAAATTTACTATCTTCACCCTTTGTACAAGATGAAAACAGATATAAATGTATGACTATCATATAGACTTTAAATAGACTTTAAAGTGCTTAGTAAAATGAAGAACTAAGATTAAATAGGCTAGTTTAATATTGTACTTCGTTATTTTTACATTTTGTACTAGATGAAGATGGAGATAAGTAACAATAAATACAATGATGGAAAAGAAGCATGTAAATGTGGAATATTCCAAGCACTTGGGCTGAAATATTGGGGAAATATTTGTATTTGAACCATGCAACACGGCAAGACACAAGCAATGGTTTCATAGAATCTTTTCACAGATTTTATGTGACAAGTTAAAAGTCATTTAACAAAACTGAGCAGAAAGTTGGACACCCGTATCATCACCATCACAAGCTAAGATAGAAGTAGGAAATGATAGAAAGCCATGGCACCTCTAATTTTGAAATATAGGAATGCCATACTGTTGTGTTTATTTAAGATTCTGAACTTCCTTTGGTGTCCAGTATATGAAAAATCAGAAACAGTAGCAGCTACTGTATTTCTAGGTTGTGAAACCAAAGCTAAGATAGGACACTACCTTACATTTTCAAATATGTTATCTCTATGCTGTAGAAGGAGGGGCCGAAGTAGAGACATGTTGGCTTGCTGGAAGTATCAGCCCAAAGACAAGATTACATCTTATGACGTCCCAGTCATACTGCTCTACTTAAGTCACTCTGTAGCAGCACCAATTCACCTGCTGTTTGAAAGAAAAAGTAAGAATAGTGGACTGAAAGTGAAAGGCCCAATGAAATATCTCCACTATTAACCCTTAGACCTAAGATATCTTTTTGTAAAATCACAGTGCAAGTTACCAAAAGAGAGGAAGGGATGAAAAAGGATGAATTGCATCAGCTGTAACTGTTAAGATAAGCACTTTCCACACAAAAGCTAAATCTGACCCAAGTTATTGTGACAGAATAATAGTATTTTAGATTATTCTTTATAGCCTTTACAGTTTTTAAAGTTAGCTTGTACTTTCACTGTGTTATAAACAAGACACCAGCCCCATAATTTACTCAAAATTACTTCTTTTCTTATATGTTTCTGTTGTGTATTGATCTGTAATTGCTGGTTGAAGTAACTGCCTCCCTGTTCAAAAGGGAACAGGCCTATTGGTTGATTATAGTTGCTGCATTTGGATCTTCAATCCTATTGGTTCCCACCAAAAGGCAGCCTTGTGATTGGTTGTAATTGTTCCCTCCAAAATGTATCTTTTCCTAGCCAGTCCTGGCCCCTATAAATGTAACCTCCTCTCCCCAGTCCCCAGTCTTGTCTCTCCTTGATTAAAGAGCTGTTCACTAGAAGCTGTTTCCAGCCTTCTTTGTCTCAGAGCTGAAATCACTGCTGAATCACTAACCCCACGCTACAATACTGGCAACGAAGGTGGGATCCGGAATGCTGAGTAGCAGAGGCTCATCACGCTGACTCAGAGTCCGGATTGCAGCAGAGACAAGACTCACCTGCTGGCTAGAAGACGACCCTGCCCGCCTGGAGAATGGAAAGTCCACGGGTCTTGGAGCCCTCCCAGCCGTCCGAGCCTCACACTTGGGAGGACTATGTTGAGGGTTTCAAGTTCTTCGCGGTGGCTCAAGGAACCACAGATGCCAGGAAAAGAAGGGCCACGTTCCTGAGTTGCTTTGGGCGGGAGACCTTCATGTTGGCCAAGGCGCTGTTCGCCCCAGCAAAGCTGAGTGAGACAGCACTCACAGACATTTTCGCCCAGCTGACAAGCCACTTGGCACCAACCAGAACCCAGATGGCCTGGCGGATGGAGTTCCAGAAAAGGCAGCAGCAAGCCGGAGAATCTGTGGCTGCATTTCTGGCAGGACTCCGGGAGCTTGCTCAGCACTGTGGCTTCCCAAATCTTGAAGACACTCTCTTGAATCAATTTGTTGGGGGGCTCTGCAGCAAAAAAGCCCGAAGGCGCATTGTGGCAAAGGAAGATGTCACCCTTGCCTCTGCCTTGAAAGAGGCCTCTGCCACAGAGAATTATGAGCGGGAAGAGCTCAATGCCAGTGGCAAGACCACGAAGCTGCAGGTAGAGGCTGCCCATGCCATGGATGAGCCAGAGGCTAGTCCAAGCCAGATCCCAGTTCGGGGTGTCGAGTTGGTGCATCAGGCGAATGCACGGCCCAAAGATCGCCGAGGCGCTTGCACAGGCTGTGGCGGACACCATGAGCGGAAGAGCTGCGGTTTTCGTGATGCTACGTGCAGGGCTTGCGGTAAGACAGGACACATCGGCCGGGTCTGTCGGTCAGTGGCAGCTGCAACAACGGAATCACCTAGATCAACGCGTCACAGATCTCACAGAGATCAACGGAGAGATCGTGCAGTTTCCAGCGCAGGGCAAACCATCCATCAGAGTGAAGATCGAAGGTCGACCGTGCGACATGGAGGTGGATTCCAGATCTGGATTCACCATTGTCTCAGACCAGACTGCAAGGGGGTTCATCCCTGGGGGTAAGTTCCCCTCTCTGGAACCATTCCCAGCAACCTTGCAATCATACACGGCGGGCGACATCCACATTCTAGGAATGTGTGCTGTGAGGGTACAATTCCGGGAGAAACAGGCCGTGCTTAAATTGGTGATTGCACAGGGGAGTCGCCCCAGTCTTTTGGGTACTGACTGGTTTCCTGCCTTGGGGCTGAGTATATCAGGGCTCAACTCAGTCCAAACTTCCAAGAATTTGCTGAACTCTTCAATGGAAAGCTGGGTTGTTATAAAGGGCCTCCAATTGACTTTGAGCTGGACCCCAGGGTGGCTCCAATCTGACTCAAGCCAAGGCGAGTGCCTTTTGCGCTGCAATCCAAAATTGAGGCGGAACTGGACAAATTGGTCAAACAGGGAGTTCTTTCACCTGTGTTAAGGGGTCTGCCAGGGGTCTTGCCGTTTTTTGATGATGTTCTGATTGCTGGAAAAGACCCCCAGAAACTAGTGGGGCGTATCCGTGCAGTGTTACTCAAATTTAAGGAGGTGGGGCTGCAGCTAAAAAAGGAAAAATGCAGTTTTGGGGTGCGATCTGTGGATTTCTTGGGGTTTAAAATTGATGCAATGGGCATCCACCCCACGGACTCTAAAATTAAAGCCATTACTGAGGCACCACGCCCACGGAACAAGACGGAGTTACAGTCATTCCTGGGACTTATTAACTTTTACCATTCATTCCTACCTCAGAAAGCTTCAATAGCGGAACCGTTGCATAAACTATTGAAGAAAAAGAGTGTGTGGCGTTGGGCTCAGGCACAGCAGAAGGCTTTTGACACCTTGCGGGGCATGCTGACTAGCAGGAGCGTCCTTGCTCATTATGACGAGTTGAAACCTCTTGTTCTGGCATGTGATGCTTCTCAGTATGGGCTGGGAGCTGTGCTGAGCCATAGGGAAGCGGATGGGTCAGAAAAGCCCATCTCGTTCTATTCTCGTACGTTGTCGCCAACGGAGCGCAACTACGCACAAATTGACAAGGAAGCCCTGGCAATAGTGGCAGGGATTAAAAAGTTTCATGACTATTTATACGGTCGCCACTTCTTCCTTGAAACTGACCACAAGCCTCTGTTAGGATTGTTCCACCCGAACAAACAGACACCGCAGATTCTCTCCCCCAGAATGCTCCGATGGTCTATATTCCTGAATGGGTTCCAGTACACCCTGACCCATGTTCCAGGGAAAAGGTTGTGCCACGCTGATGCACTAAGTTGCGTGCCCCTTCCTGGTGTGTGCGATGCAGATCCTGCCCCAGCTGAACGAGTGATGATGCAGGAAACACTTCCGGGGGGCCCTGTAACTGCCACTGAAATAGCTGAGAGAACAAGGAAAGATCCTGCTCTCTCCCGTATGCTCACTTATGTGGGGAGGGGATGGCCAGGTGGCCCGCATGAGGAAAAAATTAGACCGTACACAACAAGGCAACATGAGCTATCCCTGCATAAGGGCTGTCTCCTAAGGGGAGACAGGGTAGTCATCCCAGCACCACTGAGAAACAGGGTTCTGGATACACTGCACTTGGGGCATCCGGGAATGATCAGGATGAAGTCGCTGGCCCGGTGTGTCAAGCCCCGCACACAGAACACACAGCAAGACAAGTTCAGTTCTTTGCCAGGAACTTTAGTTGTAATCCAGATAAAGTACAAAGTACAGTCCGAGTCAATCCAGAATAATTTACAGAGCCAAATGCCAAGCTCAAGGGAAACAGAGAAACGTCGTAGTCAGGAAGCCGGTCCAAGGTCAGGAAACAGAGAACGCCGTAGTCAGAAAGTCGGTCCAAGGTCAGGATAACACACAGGAACGTGGTGGCAAGGTAAGTGACGCGTTGCTCCCACAGAGGGTTCAGGGTAAATCTGTTAGCTTTATCCTAAAACAGGGAGCACACCCATATCTCTGGCAAGGCTCCTGCTAGAACTCAGGGCTTTCAGATCTAATTCTACGCCTATCATTAAAGATCCTTTCCCTAGCTCTCCTGTTAGTTCTCCTTTACAGGATCCTGCTCCTAGCCCTTATAGGAGGAGGAGATGTGCCCTCAGCTGTGTCAGACTCAGCTGCCTGCTGAGTTGAACTACAAGGCTCCTCCTGCTGCTCTCCAGCATTTAACCCTTCACATTCGGGTTCCATGACAGGCAGGGTCCTGGCACTATCCCCCTCCCCATGGTCCCCCTCTTCCGATGGGCCAGGTTTATCTGGATAATTATCATGAAATTGCTGAATCAACTCCGGCACATGTAAGTTAGACCCCAGTTCCCAAGATCGATCTTCTGGTCCATACCCTTCCCAGTCCACTAAGCATTGAACCCCCCCCCCCGATGTATCCGGGAATCCAAAATTTGGAGGAACTCATACTCCTCTTCTCCTTCTACTAAGATCGGTGGAGGAGGTTCAGGATTTGGTGGTCGGTTGGGGTCAGGATCTTTGGCTGGGACCAAGAGGGAATGATGGAACACGGGATGAATATGGAGGGATGCAGGGAATTGTAGACGGAACGCCACTGGGTTGATTTTTTCTAGGATGGGGTAAGGGCCGATGAATCAAGGATCTAGTTTCCGGGATCACCCAGGATGTCTCAAATATCGGGTAGAGAGCCAAACTTTCATGCCTGGATTCAACTGTGGACCACCTTGTCTTTTCTGATCCACTGCTTTTTATATGCTTCCTTGGCATGATTGAGTTGTTCTTTCAATAATTCTTGAATGCCATGAAGTTCTAGGATATAAGCATCAGTAGCTGGCACAGAGGTGGAAGGAAGGGTGGTTGGAAAGTACCGAGGATGATACCCATAGTTGGCCATGAATGGGGTTTGACGAGTGGATGAATGTACAGCATGGTTGTATGCAAACTCAGCTAAAGGCAACAAATCCGCCCAATTGTCCTCTTGATAACATGTGTAACAATGTAAATATTGTTCTAAAGTGGCATTGATGCGCTCAGTCTGACCATCTGACTGTGGGTGATCAGCGGATGACAAGTGAACTTGGATTCCTAGTGCCTTGTGCATTGCTTGCCAGAAACGAGAAGTGAATTGGGGTCCCCGATCCGAAATAAGGTGTTCAGTTAAACCATGAAGCCTGAAGAGGTGTTGTAAATAATGATGAGCTGTTTCTGCTGCGGTAGGAGATTTAGGACAAGGAATGAAGTGGGCCATTTTGGTGAATAAATCTACGAAGACCAGGATGCAGGTAAACCCTTTTGAGCGGGGGAGAACCGTGATAAAATCTAGGGAGACAGCATTCCAGGGACCAGAGGGTGTTGGCAAAGGATGCAACAGACCTGAGTGTTTAGCCACCGCATTCTTTGCTCGCCGACAAAATTCACAGAAACCCACATATCGGGCAACATCAGCACGGACCTGTGGCCACCAGAACTCTCTTGTGAGCAGATGCAGGGTTTTGTAAAATCCAAAGTGTCCAGCAGGTAAAGAATCATGAGAGAGATGCAATACCTGGTTACGAAGGGGACCAGCAGGAACATATAACCTCCCTCGATGTAGTAATAACCCTTGTTGTGCAGAAAACTCTCCATGCTCCCCATTCTGAAGTTCTTGAAGACATTGCTGAGTCCATGGATCTCGAGCTTGAGATTCCCGGATTTCTTCTGCCAAGCTGGGACACGGATTCGTGGCTGCGAACACAGAAGGATGCAAGATGGGTGCCACTAAGGTCTCTTTCACTGGTGCCGCTTATTCACGTTTTCTAGATAATGCATCAGCTTTCTTATTCTGAGCCTCAGGGATATACTTGATACGAAAATCGAACCGGGAAAAGAATAAAGACCACTGGATTTGTCGCTGAGACAATCGCCGAGCTGTTTGTAAATGTTCCAGGTTTCTGTGATCAGTTAACACTTGCACAGGGTGTCGAACCCCCTCAATGTAATGCCTCCGTACATTAAAAGCTGTTTTGATGGCCAACAGTTCACACTCCCAGATCGTATAATTCTTCTCTGCGGGTTTTAATTGCCGAGAATAGTAGGCACAGGGACGCGGGGTTTGGGAGGGATCCTCTTGTTGAGATAATACTGCTCCCAGGGCAACACTAGATGCATCAGCCTCCACTATGAACGGCAGTTGTGGATCAGGGTAGCGAAGTAAAGGCTCCGAGGTAAAGCGGGTTTTCAAGGTAGAGAAAGCCTTCTCTGCTTCTGGAGTCCACCGGAAAGGCTCTTTGGGATGAAGCAGACGGTTTAAAGGTGCAGCAATATCGGCGTAAGCAGGAATAAACTGACGGTAGTAGTTAGCGAAGCCAAGGAATGGTTGCAAGTCCTTACAATTTTGTGGTTGCTGCCATGACAACACAGCCTCTACTTTCTTGGGGTCCATGCGGATTCCCTGGGGAGAAATGATATGCCCCAGGAATTCACCTTCTTCAATGTTAAACTCACATTTTTCCAGCTTAGCATAGAGTCCGTTCTCCCGAAGACGCTGTAAGACCTGAAGAACATCTTGAACATGTTGAGCTGGATCAACGGAGTAAATCAGAATGTCATCTAAATACACAATCACACAACGATCTAGGAGATCCTGGAAAATGTCATTCATCATCCTCTGAAACACACTGGGTGCATTGGTCAGACCAAAAGGCATTACTAAATGTTCATATTGACCGTGCCAGGAATGCAGTTTTCCACTCATCTCCCTTACGGATACATACCAAATTATACGCCTCCCGAAGGTCCAGCTTAGTATAACACTTAGCCCCTTTCAACCGGTCCAAAAGTTCAGAGATTAAGGGTAAAGGGTACCGGTCCCTAATAGTGATCTTGTTTAGTGCTCTATAATCATTACAAAGACGAAGCTCCCCTCCCTTCTTCTTGACAAATATCACTGGTGTGGACAATGGTGATTTGGAAGGGCGTATCAACCCACGTTGAAGATTTTTATCTAGAAAAGCCCTCAACGCTTCTAATTCTGTTTCGGACATGGGATAAACTCGCGCCACAGGAAGAGGTGCCCCAGGAATCAAATCAATGGCACAGTCATAGGGTCGATGTGGAGGTAGCTTGTCCTCAAATACATCTGCAAAGTCTTGGTATACCTGAGGCAAGACAGGGTCAGATGTATCATGGGCAGATGCCAGTACAGTAGAGGAATGTTGCTTTGAACAAGGAACCTTGAAATATAATTCCCCTTGCACCCAATCCACCAGTGGATTATGAGCTCGCAACCAGGAAAGTCCCAAAACAAGAGGAAACCGGGGCATTCGGGTTACATTAAAGCTAATCTGCTCATTATGATCCATTACCTGAAGAGTAAGGGGACAGCTTTCCTGAGCTTCCGGCCCAGAACGAAGTAACCGACCCTCAATGGATTCTACTAACAAAGGAGTGTCCTTATTTTGTACTGGAATCCGATGGTACTGCACAAACCCAGCATCCACAAAACAGTGAGCTGCCCGAGTCTACCATGGCATACACCGGAATCTCCCGACCATCAGGGAGCCCTAGAGTCACAGGTATCAGAAAAGGTCCTTGAGGTGTGATAGTATTGCCTGGGAACCCTTCGGTATGCTCCATTCCTCGGGGTTCCTTCAAGGATGGAGCTGCCCTTTTACTGCTGGAGAGATAGCAGCACTTATTGAGGAACGCTTCAAAGGGCAATTAGAAGCGAAATGTCCTCCTCCCCCACAGTACAAGCAGAGATGATGAAAGCGTCGTCTTGCCTTTTCCTCTGGGGTGAGGCGTGGTCGAGCAGCTCCCAGTTGCATAGGCTCTGGATCCACTTCACGGGCCTCCTGGGATTGCAGTTGAGACACAGCTGGCAGAGGTTGCTGTTTGCAGTTCTGGCCTCAGGAGAGACGACGGCTTTCGAGGCGTCCATCTATTCTCAGACACAGGGTAATGAGTTCCTGCAATGTGTTTGGTTGTTCTACCCTGCAGAGTTCATCCAGCACTTCATCTGCCAAACCTTCCATATACTGAGAAATCAGTGCCGGCTCGTTCCACTGCAAATCCTGAGCTATCAAACGAAATGCAGTGGTATAATCAAACCCTGAGTCTTTGCCCTGTTTCAAAGCTCTGAGTCTCCTGTTGGCGGTAGCAGCCTGCACGGGATTCTGAAAGGCTGAAGAAATATGGTTCATGAAAGCCTGATAATTATCCAGCAAAGGTGAAGCACTGAGGAGTAAAGGAGTCGCCCATTTATCTGCCTGTCCCTTCAATAAACTGATGATAAAACAGACCTTAGACCTCTCAGTGGGAAATTCTTGAGCCCGTACCTCAATGAACAGCTTGCATTGAGCCAAGAATGCAGGGAATTCCTCTAATTTGCCTTCAAACCGGTCAGGAGGCAGCAAAGTGCAATGAGGCTGTAATGATGCTGGAGCTTGCTGCAATTGAACAATTGCCTGTGACAAAAACAGTACTTGGTTTAGCAAAGCTTCCAGTGGAGGCATTCCAACAGCCCCCTCCTTCTCCATTCTGCTTGAATAAGTTTGGTGGGTGGGAGCAAACTGTCAAGCCCCGCACACAGAACACACAGCAAGCCAAGTTCAGTTCTTTGCCAGGAACTTTAGTTGTAATCCAGATAAAGTACAAAGTACAGTCCGAGTCAATCCAGAATAATTTACAGAGTCAAATGCCAAGTTCAAGGGAAACAGAGAAACGTCATAATCAGGAAGCCGGTCCAAGGTCAGGAAACAGAGAACGCCGTAGTCAGAAAGCTGGTTCAAGGTCAGGAAATAAAGTCAGGATAACACACAGGAACGTGGTGTTGCTCCCACAGAGGGTTCGGGGTAAACTTGCTAGCTTTATCCTAAAACAGGGAGCACACCCATATCTCTGGCAAGGCTCCTGCTAGAACTCAGGGCTTTCAGATCTAATTCTACGCCTGTCATTAAAGATCCTTTCCCTAGCTCTCCTGTTATTTCTCCATTGCAGGATCCTGCTCCTAGCCCTTATAGGAGGAGGAGATGTGCCCTCAGCTGCGTCCTCAGACTCAGCTGCCTGCTGAGTTGAACTACAAGGCTCCTCCTGCTGCTCTCCAGCATTTAAACCTTCACATTCGGGTTCCATGACAGGCAGGGTCCTGCCACGGTGCTATGTATGGTGGCCTGGGATGGACCAAGAGGTTGAACGATGGGTACGGACATGCAAGGCATGTCAGGAAGTACGCCCAGAAGTGGCCAGAGCACCAGTCCACTGGTGGGAGCAGACCCGGACTCCCTGGAGCCGGCTGCACTTAGATTTTGCTGGGCCATTCCAAGGAAAGGTTTTTTTGGTTATCGTTGATGCGTATTCTAAATCGTTAGAGGTGGCTATGGTTCCCAGCATGTCGTCAGCTGCAGTCATCAAGGTGCTGAGACAGCTGTTTGCAACCCATGGGTTGCCCGAGACCATTGTCTCAGACAATGGAGCAGCCTTTGTATCCCAAGAATTCAGGGCATTTCTGGCTGATAATTTCATGTATTCTGGGGGAGAGAATCTGCGGCGTCTGTTTGTTCGGGTGGAACAATCCTAACAGAGGCTTGTGGTCAGTTTCAAGGAAGAAGTGGCGACCGTATAAATAGTCATGAAACTTTTTAATCCCTGCCACTATTGCCAGGGCTTCCTTGTCAATTTGTGCGTAGTTGCGCTCCGTTGGCGATAACGTACGAGAATAGAACGAGATGGGCTTTTCTGACCCATCCGCTTCCCTATGGCTCAGCACAGCTCCCAGCCCATATTGAGAAGCATCACATGCCAGAACAAGAGGTTTCAACTCGTCATAATGAGCAAGGACGCTCCTGCTAGTCAGCATGCCCCGCAAGGTGTCAAAAGCCTTCTGCTGTGCCTGAGCCCAACGCCACACACTCTTTTTCTTCAATAGTTTATGCAACGGTTCCGCTATTGAAGCTTTCTGAGGTAGGAATGAATGGTAAAAGTTAATAAGTCCCAGGAATGACTGTAACTCCGTCTTGTTCCGTGGGCGTGGTGCCTCAGTAATGGCTTTAATTTTAGAGTCCGTGGGGTGGATGCCCATTGCATCAATTTTAAACCCCAAGAAATCCACAGATGGCACCCCAAAACTGCATTTTTCCTTTTTTTAGCTGCAGCCCCACCTCCTTAAATTTGAGTAACACTGCACGGATATGCCCCACTAGTTCCTGGGGGTCTTTTCCAGCAATCAGAACATCATCAAAAAATGGCAAGACCCATGGCAGACCCCTTAACATGCGCTCCATTGGCCGTTGAAAAATTCCTGGAGCTCAACATAGTCCTCCCAAGTGTGAGGCTCGGATGGCTGGAAGGGCTCCAAGACCCGTGGACTTTCCATTCTCCAGGTGGGCACGGGTCGTCTTCTAGCCAGCAGGTGAGTCTTGTCTCTGCTGCAATCCGGACTCTGAGTCAGCGTGATGAGCCTCTGCTACTCAGCATTCCGGATCCCATCCTCATCGCCAGTATTATAACGTGGGGTTAGTGATTCAGCAGTGATTTCAGCTCTGAGACAAAGAAGGCTGGAAACAGCTTCTAGTGAACAGCTCTTTAATCAAGGAGAGACAAGACTGGGGACTGGGGAGAGGAGGTTACATTTATAGGGGCCAGGACTGGCTAGGAAAAGATACATTTTGGAGGGAACACTTACAACCAATCACAAGGCTGCCTTTTGGCGGGAACCAATAGGATTGAAGATCCAAATGCAGCAACTATAATCAACCAATAGGCCTGTTCCCTTTTGAACAGGGAGGCAGTTACTTGAACCAGCAATTACAGATCAATACACAACAGTAAGCTAGCCTCAAACTCATCCTTACAAATCCCATCCCCGATGCTATATTGTTTGATCAATATCTTGGGAGAAATAAGTGAACATATCTCCCTACGCTGTCCTGTCTCTTTTGACAATCCCTCTATCAATTTCTGAACCCTAAACTCATCTGCTGGGTGTGATAAGCCCCTAACCTTTGCATAAAAGGTCAACACTGACATTTTACATTGGATTGACCAAGGCGCCAAACCCTTCCTATGTAGATACACTGCAAACTACATAAGCTGTTCCATGGATTCAGGCCAAGACTGCTCAAACTTTTCCTGAGTGAAGAAACAAACGAACTCAGCACACACTGCAGATTTAGGGCTCGGTCCCATGTCCCTTTAAAAGCAGTTTAAATTACTAGAAAAACCTGTGTTAAAAATGCCATCCCCATGGCCGCCAGGCTTTTTGAAAACAAAGAAAAAAGAAAACCCGGTAATGCCCCTTTAAGCGAGGTTTCTGTGACTCACCCAGGAGGTAAGGAATTTTTTGCCTCGCTTTCATAATCCAACTTTTAAGGAAGCAGACGCCGTGGGACCACGCAGATGATCCGGGTTTCTTCTTCTTTTTTAACTCATAGCACCGACCGGCTGTTCCTGGGGCCAGTCAGCACTGTTTTTTAAATTGCTTTTCATCTTCTGAAAAACAGGAAGCTCCATGTGGTGCCCTAAGCCTTAATTCCCTCCAGCCAAGTGGTCTGTTTTTTTTTACAAATGCTAGCACCACTTGCTGGCCAAGGGGGCTGAACTGCACTTTTAAATTAAAAACCAGCTTTGGACGTGTGAACTCCTGTCCCACTTATTCAGTCATGTGATGAGACAAAGAGGAAAAGCCGGACCTTCAGAAGATCAGGCTCAAAACCCAGGTGAGAGAACAGCCTAACTGTTGCATTTGCTAGGAGCTAAGGCCAGACTCATGGCTCTATTAGCTTCTAACCTCCAATCCTCCATATCTCTTCCAGCAGAGTTTCCAGCTTGAATTGTATCAGAGCAGAAAGTGCCCTAAACTGATCCATCTGTTGACTGGACAGGGCATCAGCTAGCTAACCACTCTAATGACCCTAACTCCTATATGGAGTTACTGTACTTACTTGAGGCCTGGTGCTGCCCCGAACGGGCCTCCGATATGCTTCTGGGGCCGGTCAAAGGCCTCAGAAGTGCTTTCCAGTGATCTGGAAGTCACTTCTGGTTCACTGGAAAGCACTTTCAGGGCCTCCAACAGGCCCCAGAAACCTGCCCAAGGCCTCAGAAGTGGTTTCGGTGATCCAGAAATCACTTCTAGTTTACTGGAAGTTACCTCCGGTTCACCAGAAAGCCTCCAACAGGCCCCAAACACCCATCAGAGGCCTGTTCGGGGCAGCACCAGGCCTGGGGTAAGTACAGGAGGCATGAAACAGGCCCATCCACCTTACCCAAGGGGGGGCTTTGTTTCATATACTGTGGTCCCACAATTTACCAGACCCACAGTATATGAACCACAAAAGGATGGGGGGGTACTCTCTCTCTCTCTCTCTCTCTCTCTCTCTCTCTCTCTCTCTCTCTCTCTCTCTCTCTCTCTCTCTCTCTCTCTCTCTCTGTGTGTGTGTGTGTGTGTGTGTGTGTGTGTGTGTGTGTGTATTCTTTGCAACCCTCATCCAAGTCTTTCACTGATAGATTAGAAGGAACAGTGCATATCTCCCTGATAGGCTGTTGGACTGCATGAATTTTCTGCAATCGGGAAATGTTTATCTTTTATTATGGCTCCATGTGCATGATCTGCTAGCAGGAGGATATTCGCTTCTTCACCTTCCACTCCCACATCCTCTGACCTGGGAGTTCCATCTTCCAGAACTATCTCTTGTTTCACTTTGTATCATGCCAGCATTTGTTGTGAGGTAATGCCTTATTTGCCATTGCTGGTGTCTGTGATAGAATCTGTACAGAGATGAGCATGAATCAGAAAAACACTGATTCATTTTGATTTGTGATTCACCAAGCTCCCCTAACACTCCTCTACAAAGGAGTGTTGGGCTAAATTTGGATTTCAGATGCTGAGTCATACACCCACTCCCAGGAAAGTGTCCTCCAAATTAGATACACCAAACTAGCAAGGAAACTTCTCCCAACTCTCCCATACAAGCCTTTCAATTTGGTGAGGATGAGATTTCAGAAATCTAGTTTATACAAGCACAAAGTAGGCCCTCCAGGAAAGTGCCATTTTGCAACTGACTTGGGAAACCCTCCAAACCAAACTTCTCTACAATCCCCTTGGGGGGGTTGCAGAAGAGCATTAGGGGAAGCCTCCCTGCAATTTAGGTGTCTTTAAATGCCTCAAGAACTATTTTATACCCTGACAAATGAACAAACAAAAATTGCTAAAATGCATCAATTCTTATTTGCAAATAGATGAGATGAGTTAGGAATTTTTAAACAAATTTTGCAATGCATTTTTAAATTTGTGCTCATCTCCAACCCTATGCCAAACGCTGATAATTATTATGTGGCTCTTGTGATGGTGATTGTTTGTATTGATAAATGTATGTATAGTTTATATTAACCTGGACTATGTGCTTAATTATAAAAGTAAGCAAATGGGCTTGAATGCGTCTAAATACTGCAAGAAAACAAAACAGGAAATATGTTGTTGGAAAGCAAGATATTGCAGTGGTGGGTCTGCAGCACTGAAGAAACTCATGAGGGTATAATACTGTCAGGAGCAAATGTGAAATTTGCCTCCCGGTATATGAGAAAGCAACTGAAATAACTCTATGGGAGTTAGAGCCTGATTGTTTGATAGAGGCTGCGACAAAGCAATGAGTTACATAATCACAGCAAGATATCAGAAAAGAGTTGAACAGAAGCTGCTACAGATGGACTCCTTTAGGGAAGTGTGAGCACTTCACATATGGTCTCAGTTTGGATTGTAGAGATGTTAATTTATAACATGTAAAATAATCATTAAAGTAAACCAGAGAAGCACACAATTGTTTCTCATTAAAATATGCTCATACCGGGAACAATTTGCTTAGCGTGATATCCATTGTTTCTTACAGTGTCCCCCTACCTATTGTGGGGGTTAGGGACTGACCTAACCCGCGATAATTGAAAATCCACAATATGCAGATGCAGGTTGATTCAGGCCTGGGGGGGGCTAACGGGGGGCTCAGAGGCCTCAGAAAGGATTTTTGGTGACCCAAAGGTGACTTCCGGTTCGCAGGGGGGTACTTATGGGGCCTCCAGAGGACCTGGGAAGGCCCTCACAGGCTCGTTGCCAGGACTCTGGCAACCCCTTAAGGGTTAAATTAAAGCACTCTGTAGTGCTTTTCTGTTATTGTATTACGTTGCTGTATTTATATTATTGGTGTTTTTTTTTTGTTTTTGTTTTTTCCCTTCCTCCCTCCTTCCCCCTTCCCTTATAGGCCACCATGTCGGCAGGGACTCATATCTCTGTGGTGTCTGGCCGTGGGAGATACGCTCCGGGCCTCGGTCGGGTAAGAAGAACTAGGGTCCGGCATTTAATGCCTGTCCCCGTTCTGATCCCCTGACCCACCGCCATCTACCTGGATGCCATCCCGCCAGCGCCTCCGATCTGACCTGCCTGCTGATCAACGCCAGGTCGGTGCACAATAAGACCCGCTCATCCTCGATTCTATCTTGGATGAGCGCGCCCGACTGGCGTGTATCACCGAGACTTGGGTGGGTGCGGAGGGTGGGGCTTCCTCTCTCTCCTGTGCCCACCCGGGTTTCAGGTCCAGTGGGCAGGCAGATCGGAGGGTAGGGGGTGGGGTGGCCATCGTTTTCAGGGAATCCCTTTGCATTAGCAGGTCCGCGACGATGGTATGTTCTGGGGTGGAATGCCTCCATCTATCTGTGGGTCAGCGAGATAAGTTTGGCATTGTGCTGGTGTACCGTGCTCCCGCAACCCAGCGCAATCCCTACCAGAGATCATCTCGGCTGCTCTGTTGAGATCCCCCGCCTTTTGGTGGTTGGGGACCTCAACTTGCATGCCGAAGGGGAACTCTTTGGCGCGGCTCTGGAATTCATGGAATCCATGACTTCCATGAACTTATCTCAGCATGTTTTATGCCCCACCCATAGAGCTGGCCACACCCTAGATCTGGTCTTTTCCTCCATGTCAGTGTCTGGGGCTGGGGACATTTGCCTCTGCCCGTGTCATGGTCAGACCATTACCTGCTAAAATTTTCCCTGTCGATTGCCCCCACCCCGAGCGCATCTGGGCTCGCCCCGTAGGCTCCTGGACCCTGCAAGGTTTATGGAGGCCTTCGGGGAGCTTTCTGGCGGCCTGGCAGACGATCCGGTTGATGCCCTGGTGGAAAGGTGGCATGGGTTCCGCCGGGCGATAGACCGGATCGCCCCTAAAGCGTCTCGTGCGTTGTCAGGATCCCGTGGTTTCCGGAGGAGCTGCGGTCGAGCAGAACGTAGGAGACTGGAGGTCATATGGAGGGCAAGCCGGACGGAAGTAAATAGGGCTGCTCTTAAACAGCTGACTGGCCGCTATCTTCGGCGCGATCAGGGACGCTAGAAGATCTTATGCCTCCCTGAGAATTGGTGAGGCCTCGAGCCGCCAGGCGGAGCTATTCCGGGTGGTTCGGGACCTCTCCAATCCCAGTCAGCTAAGGCCTCCTCCTAGTGATTTCACTAGTGAGCAATTTGCAGCCCATTTTAGATCAAAAATTGAGGCCATCCGCTCCGACTTGCCCCCAGCTGCTCTAGTCCATCCTTTGGGTCCGCTGGTACCTCACCCCTCCGTTCTCCACTCCTGGGTGAGTTTGGACCGGTATTTTCTGGAGGCCTCCAGGGTTATGGCTCGGTGCCGGCCGGTGGCCACCCCCTTTGACCCTTGCCCAGCTTGGCTTATCAAATCTGCCAAGGGAACATGCCAGAGTGGGTCTCCTCCATCGCCACGGCCTCCTTTCGGGAGGGCTGTTTCCCTTCCCGCCTGAAGGAGACTGTGGTTAAACCCACACTTAAGAAACCTGGCTTGGCGTCGGACGATCTTTCCAACTTTCGTCCGATTGCCATCGTTCCCTTCCTGGGCAAGGTTGTCGAGGGGGTGGCTGCTGTCCGGCTCCAGTCATACCTGGAGACAAACCATATCCTGGACCCCTTCCAGTCTGGATTCAGGCCTCTTCGGCGGGACCGAGACCGCCCTGGTCGCTCTGCAGGATGACCTCCTCAGGGAGGCCGACAGGGGGAGCTCCTCCCTGCTCGTCCTCCTTGATCTCTCAGCAGCCTTTGATACCGTCGACCACGGTAACCTCCTGGCCCGGCTCGCTGAGGTGGGAATTGGTGGTCAGGCCTTGGCCTGGCTCCGTTCCTTCCTTGGCGGCCGGACTCAGAGGGTACAGCTGGGGATGTCTTGTCGGCCCCTTGGACTCTCCCTTGTGGGGTGCCCCAGGGTCGGCAATCTCCCCGTGCTGTTCAATGTTTATATGAGGCCACTGGGGAGGTCATCAGGAGATATGGAGTTCGCTGTCATCAGTATGATGACACGCAGCTCTATATCTCCTTTTCTAAGAGGAGGCGGTTCGCTCCCTTGATCTGTGCCTGGAGGCCGTACTGGAATGGACCAGAGATAACTGAAGCTTTCTGTTCTTCGGGCGCCCTCGTCTCAGTACAATGGCCCCCTCCTAGTCTGGGGGTATTTCCTCCAGCCTACAGACAGGGCCAGGAACCTGGGCGTGGTCCTGGATTGGGCCCTCTCCCTGGAAGCCCAGGTGATGGCAGTCTCCAGGGCCGCTTTCTTCCATCTCCGCAGGATCGCCCAGATCCGTCAGTACCTTGATGAGTCCTCCCTGAGGACAGTCGTGCAGGCCCTGGTGGTCTCGAGGATCGACTATTGCAATGCCCTCTCGTGGGGTTGCCCTTGACCCTGGTCCGGAGGTTGCAGCGGGTGCAAAATGCGGCGGCCAGGCTGGTGGTGGGTGCTCGTAGATACGAGCACATCACCCCAGTCCTGGTCCGCCTGCATTGGCTCCCCCGTTGCCTTCGGATCAGGTTCAAAATACTGGTCTTGGTTTTCAAGGCCCTCCACGGCTTGGGACCAGGATACCTGGCGGAGCGCATCTCCCAGAGGGCATCCGGATCAGACCCACGAGATCATCGCAGGCGCTCATTGAGAGTGGCCACACCCAGAGAGGCGCGGAAAACGCGCGTACGGAACCCCAGGTGGGGCCCCTCTCTCTGGAACCATCTGCCGCCTGAGCTGCGCCTGCTGGAGTCCCTGCCTGCCTTTAAGAGGGCTCTAAAGACCTACCTCTTTAAAGATGCATATGGTGACCTTGCTACTTAGTCCATCTTTTATTTCCCTGCCCTATTGTTTGCCGCCATCTTGCCTCCCGCCACCCCTGCTTGGTGGCTCGGCTATTTTTAGCTTTTAGCTTTTTATGCCTCTTTTTTCTGTATTGTTAGCCGCCCAGAGTTCCCGTTGGGAAGATGGAGCGGGATATAAGTATTTAAATAAATAAATAAATAAATAAATAAATTAAATGCTGAAGAGCAGCAGGAGCAGCCTTGTAGTTCAACTCAGCAGGCAGCTGAGTCTGAGGAGGCAGCTGAGGGCACATCTCCTCCTCCTATAAGGGCTAGGAACAGGATCCTGCAAAGGAGAACTAACAGGAGAGCCAGGGAAAGGATCTTTAATGATAGGCGTAGAATTAGATCTGAAAGCTCTGAGTTCTAGCAGGAGCCTGGCCAGAGATATGGGTGTGCTTCCTGTTTTAGGATAAAGCTAGCAAGTTTACCCTGAACCCTCTGTGGGAGCAACGCGTCACTTACCTTGTCACCACGTTCCTGTGTATTCTCCTGACTCTGTTTCCTGACCTTGGACCGGCTTGCTGACTACGGCGTTCTCTGTTTCCCTGGAATTTGGCATTTGGCTCTGTAAGGTATTTTGGCTGTGATTTGGACTGTATTTGTTCTTTATTTGGATTACAACTAAAGTTCCTGGCAAAGAACTGAACTTGGCTTGCTGTGTGTTCTGTGTGTGGGGCTTGACACTCGTTTGGGGCAGCCCCAGTCCTGGGGTAAGTATGGGAGGCGTGAAACAGGTCTTTGCCCCTTACCCCAGGGGACCTTTTTTCATGTACTGCGGTCCCGCGACACAGAAAATATCAAGCTGGAACTAGAGGAGGATCTGGATCAGGAATTAGAGGAGGTATTGCCTCTTGTGCAAATACAGGTCTAGTCTGAGCTTTATATACCTAGACTGTCTGAGCTGTACCCTGAGCTTTGTAGGCAGAAGGCCAACTGGCAGGAGTGCTAAGCTGCTGACTTTGACCTACTGGTCTAGCTAGAAGGACAAGTTTTTCTTCAAAGATACCCTCTAGTCCCGAGAAAGCACCTTCTTTTCAGGAGATGTAAATCAAACACTTATTACAGTGTCTCTGGGCTCATGTCTTCAGTGTGAAGCAACTGAATGGGTTAATTGGGAGTCCAGCTTCTTTGTCAGGGAGTTCAGAGGATGGTCTCATGAAGGTCTGCTGCCATCTGAAGATTTAGCCTTTTGTGTCTCAGAATGTCATGGGTCTGTTGGATCTATCATTCCTCTGACTAGTTTTCACCAGGCAATGCAGCTGATGATGGCATGACAGCACATTTCCCAAGTTTGGAACTGTTGCAACAGGGTGAAGAATCTTTAAAAGTCTGAGAGCACCAGAAGCCCACTCATAAGTCGGGATTCTCGGTTGTTGGGGTCATCGTAAGTCAGGGTACCACTGTATTGTCAATTGAAATGTCCCATTGGCAAGAATATTTTGTGCAAAAGTGTGCAATCCAGATTTTATGAATTGTCAAAATCTAGGATGATGAATTTCAGAATTTGAAGCACTAGATTATTTCTTTTCCCCTTTCTCAAAAGCAGCCAGTCTTTCTGTGTTTTCTGTGTGCACATCCTTTGCTACTCAGATAGAAAAGATTTAAAGTAATGTTATTAAAATTACTGGGATTGAACGGGCAGGGGAGGAGGATGAAAATCTTTGTCTTACTATTCACTAGACTGGGAAATTTTGGGGGGCTTTAACAATTCTATACCAACTCTTTAAGTCATTCTTATTTGTAGTGTACTTACCACAGGTATGGCCCTACCTCCTAGTCTAAATGAGTGTCTGCCAGAGGGGGTGGGGAAGGAACATCCCTTTTCCTGCCTGAACTGGTCAGTCACCCGAGGAGGAGGACCCAGACAGCATGCATCCATCCGCTAGTGAGTAGGAAAGCCAGCAGGGAGGTTGGGGGAGGGAACATGCAGCACCTATGGTATGACTTTTGACTACTTGTCATGGCTTATTTTATGCCCATTTCTATTTAAAACTTTTTTAAATGTCTTCAAATATGTTGGGAACTAGAATCTGAGAAAGACTCCTGGGCATATTTCTAGGATCATATAGTACTAAATATCTTCATTCCTATTCGTCAGGACTGGAAGGTTTACACTATTGCTGTCTGACCTACAGTATACAGTGGACCCTCGTAAAGCAAATGCTTTGTATAACATAAAATCTGTACAACATAAATAATTCCGGAGATAGGGGAAATTTGCTTAACAGAATCACATATGGGGCGAATCCATACAACATAAAAATGGTTGCGATTAGGGATTACTCCGTTTTCAATGCATTCCTATGGGAAATTTGTATAAAGGAAAATTTGCTTAATAGAATTTCATTTGGAATGAATTAATTCCTTTATACAAGGTACCACTGTAATTTGTTTCATATGCTTTTCAAACCTTTGTGCTTTTAATGGACTCCAGTAGCCTTCACTGTCCAAACGTAAGACATCAGCAAGGAATATGGAGAAGTGTTTCCTATTCCCAAAGTTTTGAATAATGTACAATATTCTGTCAGAAACTATTATATCAGAATAAGTTAATTTCTGTAAATGTAGATACCAACACCATAGTTCCCTATAGAATAATAGAATCATATAATAGTGAAGTTGGAAAGAGGCCTACAAGGCATCAACTCCAGGCCCCTGCTAAAGGCAGGAAAATAAATCATAGGCTATCTTCCAGTGGTAAATGAAATTTCTCTTGAATGCCTCCAGTGTTGGAAGACTCACCACCTCTTGAGGTAATTGGTTCCATTACTGTATTTTCCTAGTGGTTAGGAAGCTTTTCCTGATATTCAACCAAAATCTGGCTTCCTGTCACTTGAACCCATTGTTGCATGTCCTGCATTCTGGTTGATCAGTAACAGATCCTGCAGTGTTCTTTGTGATTGGGAAAGGCATAATATCAGTAAAAGCTGCAATAATTTTTCATAAAACACAAATTGATTATATTATGGATGTTCCAAAGAGTGGCCTTCTAGAAAAAAGGGTCTCAATCATTTTATTAAAGAGCATGAATACCATCATGTCAGAAACATCTGAGAGTAGTTTACAGTCTATTTTGTAACTGCATTTATCATCTCTCGTAAACTGAAGGCAGAAAAAATGGGGGATTAGAAGAAATGGGGTCCAAAGTTAATATTAGTATGCCTAAATGTCACAGATGGGTGGTCCATGACAAGAAGGTTAGCATGAAAGAGTACATTACACTTGGTGCAGATGGGGATTGTTGCAGAATTCTTAGTAATTGTTTTGAACATCCTGGAATCTCCTTTTGCTGATGGAGTCACTTCTGGAAGGTGCAGCCATGCCAAAGAGTCACAATTTTCCTCTTTCTCTCCCCATGGTTCTTGCCCAAGATGGTGGTCCCAAGCATAGAGAATTGGGGGGGGGTCAAGTAAAAGCATACCCAGGGGAAGGGGGTGTCGAGTGAAAGCATACCCAGGGGAGGGGGGTGAGAGGTTAAGAGGAAAGCAGGGAGGTGCACTTCTAGAAGCTCAAGGCTGCGGGGAGGGGAAGGCAAGAGAGAGGGGGGGAATCTAGTGGAGGGGGGAAGGAGAATCCAGGTGTTCCAGGTGTGTATGGAGTTTTTGTCAGTGGTTTAGGCTCTTCAGGGTCTATGGTGAATGATGTGGTTGTATTTCGATTAATCAAAGCCTCCTGGTTCAGCAACAGTGGCACTCAGGCTGGGAAAAGACTGCAGAGCAGCTTGCCTGTTATTTTCTATGGGAAAGTTCCAATTTGTTTGGGGTTTTCGTGTAGTGCTTGTGCACGGTGTGGGACGTGGTTTGGGGTGTTGGGGACCCCCAAACCATCTCGGAAAATATTTTATTTTATTTTTTCTTAGTGACCCTACAATTTAGTTAGGTCCCCCATGTTCTCAAGCATTTATATCATGTATCAAAACTTAGCATGTAAGGAACAGTCTTGCAGCACTTCATTTGATGTTATTCTGATTTATATTCAGTGGCTTCAATCATCAAACACCATACCTGTGGTGCAAGGAAGCAAACATTGGGGGAAGGGCAGTAGTAGAAGGGCAGAACAAACATCCCTTTTGGTCCTTGCTCATGATTACCTCTGCCACAAAAATACCAGAATCCTTACTTATTATAATTATTTGTCTTGTCTTGTCTATAATTGGTTAATACTACAGACTTTATAATGCATTCATGCGTGTACATTATATAGATAGACATATATACTTACCAAGGCCTGGCTCACTGAGGTCACAACAAAATGCACCATATTTATACTTTGATCTTCCTTTAACTTATAGTTTAAGAATTATCCTGATGCCTTCTGTAAACAATTTGAGGTCACTTTCTCTGCATCAATAAATGCAAAAAATATGAGTTATTATGTTCATAAGATAAAATTATAGCTATTGGACACAGTAAAACAGGATTTCCATTAGCTATAAATGAAGGTGTTCATGTTTTGAAGCCCTTTATTCCTTACTTGAATACTTGAAACATATGTAAATACATCAACATGCACAATATAAGTCATTCAGAATTTGTACAGTTACTGTATTTATCGGCGTATAACACGCTCAGGCATGTAACACGCACCTTCATTTTAAGAGGGAAATTTTTCAAATAAAGAACTTTGAAGCAAAATAAGGGTAGCTCAGAACTTTTTTTTTATTAATATTATTACCACTTATAAGGTAAATACGGTAATGTAAAAGGACAGTAAAAGCAACTGTTTTAACAAAGAAACGTGGATATTCTATTTTTACAAATGTTTACTCAGAAATCGCTATCTGGGAAACCAAGAAACTCTTCATCTTCACTGCTATCTTCAAAATCGAAATGAACACGGCTGCTTTCATTGCTACTATCTTCATAAATCAGCTCATCTTCTTCACCATCCAAAGCATTACTTATGCCACATTTCTTAAAAGATTTGATAACAATATCTTCTTTAACTGCGTCCCACGAAGTCTTTATCCACTGACAAATTTTTGAAATGCCAGGTCTTTTCATTCGCCCAGAATTCGTAACTTCATGTTAGTTTTTATCACACATGTATTTATTCCATTCTTCATGCATTAAGGCTTTGAAGGGCTTGTTAATGCAAACATCCAATGGCTGCAATTGTGATGTAAGTCCTCCTGGAATGACTGCTATTTCTGTTTTGCACATTTGAAATTCTCTCTTTGTTGGTTCTGTAAGATGAGATCTGAATGAGTCCAGTACTAACAAGGATGGCTTCTTTAACAAAGCACCTGGGCGCTTCTCCCACACATTTCTAATCCAAAGCTTCATGCCTTGTTCATCCATCCAACCTTTGGGATGAACATGCACCTGTATGCCACTTGGAATTTTCTTCTTAGGCAACGTTTTCCTTTTAAAAATGACCAATGGTGGCAGCTTGTTTCCATCTGCAGTGACAGCAAGGACCACGGTATAATGATTTTTTTTTCATGCCCTGAAGTTTTAATTGTTACTGTCTTGGCACCTCTTGCTTCCACAGTTTTGTTTGAAGGAACATCGAAGGTGAGTGGTACTTCATCCATGTTGCCTATTTGACCAATTTCAAAATTTTGTCTTTTCATTTGTTTGATAATAAATTTATGAAAATTTATTATCTTCTCTTCATAATCATCTGGCATATGCTGGGCAATCCTGGTTCTTGTTCGCATCCGAAGCTCATGCTTCTTCATGAATCTTTGACACCATGATGCTGTTCCTTTGAAATCATGTATTTGCAACTCTTTGCTGATTTTCACTGCTTGAATAATGATCATTTTTGTTGATAAAGCAATACCAGCTTTTCTATGATTAAGTACAAATTCTTTCACCTGTTCTTCTAATTTTGGCCATTTAGCAATACCGCTGCGAAAATTGCATTTTGTTTTTGATAATGTCTTGAGTTTTTCTTCCATTTTTTCGCCACTCTCGTATTGTGCATTCTGTTGGTGGCTCTCCAAAATGCCTTGCTGCAGCCCTATTTCCATGTTGCTTGGCATATTCCACAACCTTCAACTTGAAAGCAGCTGTATATGCTCCACGCTTTTGTTTTAAATCCATTAGGGATACCAGTAGTAGGGAAATACCGTAAGTATGGTTATGAATGCAGTTTTTTTCAGCGTCAGAGTGTCAGGATGAGTCACACTGCAGTGGTTTACTTTTTACCTAAGTTTAAATTTAAAAAAGAGTAAGGTAGTATCAGGGGTGTGTAAATTTACATTCTGCACAACGCCAATCATAAGTAGTGAGGCATTTCCCAAACGTCAGCTTCACATACACACGCTACCTATGATTGATGATGTGCAGCACTGGATCCTGTGTGATCCTTTGCAGGCATGGGGTCCTGTGTGTCTCTTAGATCCAATCCCCCTGTCAAACAGTACCGCATTTCTTTGCCCCCCCCCAGCAGATTTATTTTGCCATTCTGTTCCCCTTTAAATCTGTGCACACTGCTGCACAGCATCTATGTAATGCACTAGCACTTTGTTAAAAAGTATCTACTGTTGTATATATATATATTATAGAAATAATTTTAGAATATTTTCAGCACATACAGTAATATTATTTATTTATTTATTTAAGGATCCATCTACTTGCACATATTGGATCCAGCATGCTGGCACTATTGTATCACCAGTTTTTGCACATATGGGAATTAGCATGTTAGCACTTTGTATAATTATTTTATAATTACCATACATTTTATCTGTTAATACCGTAAGTTGTTAATTCGTTAAGTTGTTACGCCGTACTCAAAACCCCACTCCAGTTTACTTCACTACTTTACTTGTACCTGACGGGTACAAGTTCTCCTGCCTCAGACAGCAAACTCTCGCGAGTCTGCAAACTCTCGCAGTGCAGAGCGTTACCGTCGGTTACGCTCCGACGGCCGCAAACTCTCGCGAGTCTGCAAACTCTCACAGTGCAGAGCGTTACCGTCGGTTACGCTCCGATGGCTGCGAGAATTAAATGTGAGGAAGGCGCGGGTTGCCTGGGCTTGCCGTTGCCTACTGATTGCCGTTACTCACACTCCACACGCTACTACTGATCCACTCGCTGACGTGCGGTATGTACATTACGGTATATCGGCGGTGTATATGGTGTATACGGTACTTGTTAATACTGTAAAACATGGCTTCTTAACATTATATTGGCGTATAACACGCATACATCATTTGCCCCCTATTTTCAGGGGGGAGTGCGTGTTATACGCCGATAAATACGCTACATTTTTAATATTGGCTTCTTCAGTTTTAGGTTTCAAATTATAAGGGTTCTTGATTGATTATGGCCAAGATCTAGTTCAGAAACATCTCCCTGTGAATTGGGGTGGTGGTGGTGGTGGTGGTGGTGGTGGTGGTGGTGGTGATGATGATGATGATTTACATTCATACCGTAACTTCCCACTCAAGGGTAAACAAACTTTTTAAAGGATTAAAAATGATAAAACCAAAATTCACTAAAAATATAAAATCATATAAACTCACACCACTATAAAATTGTTAAAACAAGCAAATACATAAAAAACAATTGACATGCACATAATACTTAAAGTCATAAGAACGTAACATAACATAAGAACATAAGAAGAGCCATGCTGGATCAGGCCAAAGGCCCATCTAGTCCAGCTTCCTATATCTCACAGTGGCCCCACCAGATGCTTTTGGAAGTGCATGAGACTAGATATCTGTCTCCTGATACCACTCCCCTGCATCTGGCCCTTGAAGTACCCTGGTTTTAAGCCTGGAGATTACACATCTCCATCATGGTTTGTAACCTGTGATGGACTTTTCCTCCAGGAATCTGTCCAATCCCCTTTTGAAGGCATCCAAGCCAGATGCCATCACCACATTGTGTGGCAGGGAGTTCCATAGACCAGTGCTCCCCAACCTTTTTATCACCAGGGACCGGTAAATGTTTGATAATGTTTCCCTGGCCCACTTGTGGGGGGTCGTGATGGAACGATTGTCGATGGCGGGGGTCGCGGAAGCCGGGATGCGGGGGATGGCGGGGGTCGATGCGGGGGTCGATGGCGGGGCGGGCGCGATGGCGGGCGGGCGGCGCGGGCGGCGGCGGCGGCGGCGGCGCGGCGCGATGGCGGGGTCGGCAGCAGCGGCGGTGGCGATGGTGGCGCGATGGTGGGGCAGGGTGGGCGCGATGGTGGGGGGCACGGCGGCGGGCGGCGATGGCGGGGCGGGCGCGATGGCGGGGTTGCGGTGGCGGTGGTGGCGCGATGTCCATGGCGGGGTCGCGCGCGGCGGCGGCGCGATGGTGGCAGCGATTGGGCGCGATGGCGGGGGGTCACGGCGGCGGCGGCGGCGGGGAAACACCCGGGCCGGCCTGCGCCGCCCCCGCCCACCTCAGGCGCGGCGGCGGGGAAAGACCCAGGCCGGCCTGAGACGCCCCCCTCCCCCCTCCTCCCCTAAAAAGAGGCACACATGATGCCCCCCCCCCCGCCCGTGCGCCGCGGCATCCGGCTGCCCGCGGGAGAGAAGAGGAGGAGGAGGGCGTTGGAGGAAAAGGGGAGGAGCCTCCGCGGCCTCCCCAGGCGGCCCGGTGCCAACCGGTCCACGGACCGGCACCGGTCCGCGGACCGGGGGTTGGGGACCACTGCCATAGACTAACAACGCGCTGGGTGAAAAAATATTTTCTTTTGTCTGTTCTTACTCTCCCAGCCCTCAATTTGAGTGCATGTCCCCTAGTTCTGGTATTTTGTGAGAGGGAAAAGAGCTTCCCTCTATCCACTTTACTCATTCCCTGCATTATTTTGAACGTCTCAATCATATCCCCCCTCAGGCGCCTTTTTTTCCAGACTAAAGAGCCCCAAATGTTTTAGCCTTTCCTCATAAGGGAGGTGCCCCAGCCCAGTAATCATTTTAGTCGCTCTCTTCTGCACCTTTTCCAGTTCCACTATGTCTTTCTTGAGATGCGGTGACCAGAATTGTACACAATACTCCAGATGCGGCCTTACTATTGTTTTGTATAATGGCATTATAATGTTGGCTGTTTTATTTTCAATCCCCTTTTTGATAATCCCTAGCATGGAATTGGCCTTCTTCACCGCTGCCACACATTGGGTAGACACCTTCATGGAGCTGTCCACCAACACACCAAGATCTCTTTCCTGATCTGTCACGGATAACTCAGAGCCCATGAGTTGATAGATAAAGTTTTGATTTTTCACCCCAATATGCATTACTTTACATTTGGCTACATTAAAACGCATTTGCCATTTCGTAGCCCATTCCCCCAGTTTGGAGAGATCCTTCTGGAGCTCTTCACAATCTTCTCTGGTTTTTACCACACGGAAATTTTTTGTGTCATCTGCAAACTTGGCCACCTCACTGCTTATCCCTGTCTCCAGGTCATTTATGAACAGATTGAAAAGCACCGGTCCCAGGACAGAGCCCTGGGGCACACCACTTTTCACCTCTCTCCATTGTGAAAATTTCCCATTGACACCTACTCTTTGTTTCCTGGATCTCAACCAGTTCTCAATCCATAAGAGGACCTGCCCTCTTATCCCCTGACTGTGCAATTTTCTCAGCAGCCTCTGGTGAGGGACTGTGTCAGAGGCCTTTTGAAAATCCAGATAGACTATATCCACTGGTTCACCCAAATCTACATGCCTGCTGACCTTTTCAAAAAATTCTACAAGATTTGTCAGACAAGACTTACCCTTGCAGAAGCCATGCTGATTTTCTCTCAGCAAAGTTTGTTCTTCTATGTGTTTTAAGATTTTCTCTTGGATGAGGCTTTCCAGCATCTTCCCTGGGACAGATGTAAGGCTAACTGGCCTGTCGTTTCCCGGGTCCCCCCTCCTTCCTTTTTTTAAAAGTTGGTGTGACATCTGCTATCCTCCAGTCCCCCGGCACTGTGGCCGTTTTAAGAAACAAGTTGCATATTACCTTTGGGACAGGTTTGCCATTAGTCTAAAAGATGGAATTTTATTCCTTTCCAAAATTAGTCCAAGTGGTAATCCTTTTCAGGATTTTCTGATAGAAAATACACAGGTTTATCAATCCCTACTTCTGGGGGCACCCTGGGACCATGCAGCTCACCATGACAACACAGGTTGGTTCTTCTCACAGGAGGAATAGTCAGGCTCCTAATTTCTAGCTTCTAAACCAGATACTTAAACTTCTAATTTATCTGACCAGCAAAATAGGTGTCAAAATGAGCATTTAAGAAGGTTAAACCAAGATTTGAACTGAGATCACCAGCCACAGCAGATAGTGCCTCAAAGAGCCAGAGGGAAGTTGGCTATTTGCAGTAATAATGAAGGAGAAGGGCCAACACAGCCAGTCGAGGTTGAAGATTTGGAAATGGAGATGCTGGGTCAGGCTGGACAGATAGAACATGCTGGTGGGCCGGCACCTGATGGTGTGTCACCTCTGGTAGCAAGTGAGCTCACAGCTGCACCAGACACAAGTGCTTCAGCCATGGTTTGGCCCTGGTCTTCCAGGGCCTTCCCATCAGCTCAAGCAGAATCCATGCACAACGTAGCATCCAGCACTGGGTACTTTTCAAGCCAGCTCACTAACCCCGTTCAAGTGTGTTCACCATGGATGGACGCCTACCCACAGGTTACATTTCCTGCACCATTAAGGAGCACAACAGGGGTAGGTGGGTGTGCCAGATACTGGCTATAACTCTGTGCCCCTTCAGGCATTGCTTCATGGTGACTATGGTCTGCCTCTTGGGGACCATTTAACTCCTGCTACTAAGGAGTGAATTTGGAGGGGCTATTATGTGGACTTTTTTGATCTTCTGAATAGGGAGATGGCTGCAAAGGATTAAGAAAAAGAGAACACCAAGGATAAAGAGCGCCAGCTTCAGCAAAAATCAGAGCATTTATGGGATAATTGGTTACGTGGCTATATGATTTACATGGGTGTTATAGTGAAGGAGCAACCATGGCCTTTGTCACTCATTCAGTACCAGGACTTGATTTATAGAGCCTATGTGGAATTCCCTGGACACATATTGCTCCTTTATGATGAAAATTTTCATAGGAAGGTGGCCATCCATCCTAATTTGAGATGGGACGAGCCACTTCCTGGCCTTTGGTTACAGATCATGACCCCAACCTGCCCTGCACTGCGGGATTATTTTAATAGTGGACACATGGTCAGATGCTCTGTGCAACAGATTTCCCCCTGCCCTGTTGTGGGGTACAGGGTTCAATAATGTCGGCTCTTTTGGGATTTCAATAGCCAAGGAGGTTGCATCAGAAGGACATGCAGGTATAGGCATGAGTGCACCAATTGCGGGAGACAGCACACTAGTGTTACTTGTTTCTGATTTAGTCTGTAGAAGGGTGAAGCCAAATAAGTGGGGGCAAGAAGCCTCCTGGTGCACCACCACCCCACCAGCAAAAGGGCCCTAGCTCCATTGAATGTGAAGTGTTAGCTCATTGGTTGCAGGGATATACTGACAGGGATGCTACTGGTTATCTGCTAGAGCAGTGGTCCTCAACCCCCGGGCCGCGGACCGGTGCCGGTCCGTGGAGCAATCTACGCCGGGCCGCTGCCCGAGGAACTTCCAATCATTCCCCTGTGGCGGCGGCCCGGCTCCCGGAAATGAGAGAGAGAGAGAGAGAGAGAGAGAGAGAGAGAGAGAGAGAGGCACACACATGCCGCCGCCCCTTCTTCACCTGCTTAAGCTGAGCGCATGCGCTGGGAGGACGGGCGGGAGGTAGCCGAGGCGCGCGCGCTGCTTTTATCCCAAGGCTGGTGCTTGCCTCCTCCTTGGTGAAGCTGCCCAGCGCGCCCAAAAGCAGCCCCAGGAGAGCACGTCTCCGGGGCCGAGCGAGCGAGCGAGCGAGAGAGAGAGAGAAAGGAGCCCTGCTCCGAAGGGCCGCTTTCTCCCGGCGACTCCCGAACCCCTCGGGCTCTTGGCTGGCGGCGGCGAGGCAGGCAGGCCGCGCCTGTTTTGAGGTGAGGGGGGGGGGGGGGGGGGGGGGGCGGCTCAGGCCAGCCGGGCTTTGGCCGGCCGGCGCCGCACGTGCCTCTTTTTTGGGGGGGAGGGGGGCGAGGGGGCATCTCAGGCCGGGCCGGGCTTTGGCCGGCCGGCGCCGCACGTGCCTCTTTTTTGGGGGAGGGGGCGTCTCCAGGCCGGGCCGGGCTTTGGCCGGCCGGCGCCGCACGTGCCTCTTTTTGGGGGAGGGGGAGGGGGTCTCAGGCCGGGCCGGGCTTTGCCGGCCGGCGCCGCACATGCCTCTTTTTGGGGGAGGGGGGTGGGGGCGTCTCAGGCCGGCCTGGGTCTTTTCCCCGCCACCGCGCCTGTGTTGAGGTGGGCGGGGGGGGCGGCGCAGCTCGGCCTGGGTGTTTTCCCCGCCGCCGCTTTTAGCACCCACCCTGCCCCGCCATCGCCGCCACCATCACCGCCGCCGCCGCGACCCCCGCCATCGCCGCCGCCCCCCGCAATCGCACCGCCGCCGCCGCGACCCCCCGCCATCGCGCCCGCCCCGCCATCGCCGCGACGCCAACGCGACCCCCCCACCATCGCCCCCGCCATCACCGCCGCCGCCGCTACCCCCGCAATTGCGCCGCCGCCGCGACTACGCCATCGCGCCCGCCCGCCATTGCCCGCCATTGCCGCGCCGCTGCGACCCCCGCCATCGCGCCCGCCCGCCATCGCCCGCGGCGCCGCGGGGCCCCCCGCCATCACCGCCGCCGCCGCGACCCCACGCCATCGCGCCCCGCCCCGCCATCGCCGCCGCCGCCGCGACCCCCCCCCGCAAGTGGGCCAGGGAAAAATTATCAAATATTTACCGGTCACCAGTGATAAAAAGGTTGGGGAGCACTGTGCTAGAGGGTTTCCATTTCAGGTTTCAGATTCTGGTGATGGGCAAGAGACTTGCACTTAGTGCAGGTAATCTGAGATCATTGAGAGGGACGGAGGAGATGGTTAGGCAAAATATTGCTAAGGAAATTCAGGAGGGAAGGTTGCTGGGGCCTTTTGTTGAGCCTCCAGCCCCCCAGCTGCAGGTATCCCCTTTAGGTTTAGTGCCCAAAAAGGCTTCGGGAGACTTTAGACTCATTCACCACCTGTCCTTCCCCAATGGGTCTTCTGTCAATGACAGTATTCCACAGGAATTGTGTACAGTTTGCTATACCTCCTTTGATGAGGCAGTATGAATTGTGAGGGCCTGTGGGATGGGTGTGGAACTGGCAAAATGTGACATAAAATCATAAAATCAGCATTTCACCTTCTGCCAGTCCACCTGGAATACTTTGAATTGCTAGGCTTGAGTTCCAGTGCTATTTTTATATGGATAAGGCACTTCCATGGGTTCGTTGGTTTCATGAACTGCTTTTGAGGGCTTTAGTACCTTCCTCAAAAGGAACATAAGAGCATTAGAAGGTTAGGCACATAGCAGGTTTAACAAATACGGGCCATTATTTACATGATTTTATATTTTGTAGGGAGGCAGAGTCTGGACACTGTGTTTTCTTGCTGAAAACCTTTCAGGAGATGGTTAGGGAGCTAGGTCTTTCATTAGCGGAGGAGAAGATGGAGGGCCTGTCAACTAAGGTAACATTTTGAGGGATTGAGTTGGACACCTGGCAGCAAGCATGCCATTTGCCCCTGGTCAAATTGGAGGAACTTAAGTATAGGGTTAGGATGATGTTGGGTTGGTCAAACGTCAGACTTAAGTGTTAGTGGGGCACTTGAATGTTGCCTGCAAAGTGGTAGCTCCAGGCTGGACATTTTTAAAGGGAATTTGCTTGATAATGCAAGGTTTAAATAAGCCCCACCATAGAGCCCGAGTAACGGTGGGCATGTGCCAGGACTTAGGTGTATGGCTTCAGTTCTTGGAGGGGTTCTATGGGGTTTCTTTTTGAAGTGATATCCAATTATGATTGGATTTTCAAGTTCTTACAGATGCAGCAGGGTCGCGCCAGGCCTTCCTATCCTCCACTGCCTCCCGGAGTTTTGTCAAATTCATTTTGGTTGCATCGATGACACTGTCCAACCATCTCATTCTCTGTCGTCCTCTTTTCCTTTTGCCTTCGATTTTTCCCAGCATCAGGGACTTTTCCAGGGAGTCCTCTCTTCTCATGAGGTGGCCAAAGTACTGGAGCCTCAGCTTCAAAATCTGTCCTTCCAGTGAACATTCGGGGTTGATTTCTTTCAGAATGGATAGGTTTGATCTCTTTGCAGTCCAGGGGACTCTCAAGACTCTCCTCCAGCACCACAGCTCAAAAGCATCAATTCTGCGGCGATCAGCCTTCTTTATAGTCCAGCTCTCACTTCCATACATCACTACTGGGAAAACCATAGCTTTAACCATCCTGACCTTAGTTGGCAAACTGATGTCTCTGCTCTTTAGTATGCTATCTAGGTTTGCCATTGCTTTCCTCCCAAGAAGCAGGCGTCTTTTTATTTCATTGCTGCAGTCGCCATCTGAAGTGATCAAGGAGCCCAAGAAAATAAACTCTGTCATTGCCTCCATTTCTTCCCCTTCTATTTGCCAGGAGGTGATGGGACCAGTGGCCATGATCTTAGTTTTTAGCAGCAGGGTCACTTGATGTCAAAGGCACGTGGTGCTCAGGTACCTGGCCTGAAGAATGAAAGCTTAAAGGCATCACTCGGGATTTAACATTTCTAGAATTCTTCCCTATAGTGGGAGCATTGTGGGTTTGCACCAAGGAATGGGACACTTCAGTTGTCCATTGTTGGTGTAACAATCTAGCAGTTCTCTACATCATTAATAATCTCACTTCTAGGTCCAAAAAAGTTATAGGTTTGGCTAGGGATTTTACACTACAATGCCTGCAGTTTTACATCATGATTGGGCACAACACATTCATAGAATCATAGAATCATAGAATCATAGAGTTGGAAGAGACCTCAAGGGCCGTCTAGTCCAGTCCCCTGCCATGCAGGAACACCATCACAATATTTCTGACAGATGGCCATCCAGCCTCTGCTTAAAAACCTCCAAGGAAAGAGACTCCACCACCCTTTGTGGCAGCATATTCCACTGCCTAATAGCTCTAACTGTCATGAATTTCTTCCTAATGTTCAAATGGAATCTCTTTTCCTGTAGTTTGAAACCATTGCCCCGAGTCCTAGACTCTGAAGCCATGGAAAATAAACCTGTTCCCTCTTCAATATGACATCTGTGAGGGTTCGATATCTGTTTCCATATTTATTCCTGAAGGATTAGACACAGACTTGCCAGTTTCTTGAAAAATAAACGGATCTTTATTTAAATCTCCAACTCCAGTCTTTTCTGTTTCTTTATTCATACAAGCGTCTCCAACGGGAGACAACACCGGAATATCAAAGTTAGGTTCAAACGAACTATCAAATAACAGGTTTCTTTGTTGAGCTACATAACTTCTTATTTGGGGTGAGCTTTCGGAGGCGCTGCCGCAAGATTCCCGCAATGTACCCCGCAATACGGGTGTGACCCTTCCGGGCTTAGACTCCAGCCCCAACCTGGTATCCATCTTGGTGGGTTTATTGCCTGATTTCCCTTATCATCCCTCACTTCTGGGATATTGCTTCTCCAAGGGAAGCGGGGAGGAAACTCAGGTGTGGGTAATGGCAATCCCGTTTCCACCTTCCTTAAGATATCTCTCCTTACTGGCACTCCTTCCCTAACGTCCTTAACGGTTCCCCTTTCCAACCGACTCTCTCTCCCGCCTCTCGCGACCCCCTCCCTTCACGAGATTCTTTTCCACTCTCCCGCTCCTCTGTCTGAACACTGACTTCCCTATATAGTATCCTACTTACTCTATTCTCGGTTTGAGTTCCCGTCTGTTTAACTACTCTCTCAAGATCTCTATTCACCTGAACCCCTACATGCCAATATAACCCCACTGACATATCTCCATATCTCCCTCCTACTTGTATTTTCTTATCCCTTCCTCCAACCCTCCAATCTTCTGTCTGTACTTCCTTTCCTTCTTTTATTGTTTCTTCCTTCTCATCTGTCTGAACCTTCTTATCATTCATCTTTATACTGAATCCCTCTATTTCTTCCTTCAATGCTTCCCACGTCATTACCCTCTGAACTACCGCCATAAAGCCAGCTGTAATTCTGGTAGGGCCCCACCTCCCTCCATAATTCTCTTCATGCCTATCTTCCTCCACCTTCTCTACATTATCCAAAAATGGTTCTCCTTCTTCTTCCCCGGGGATGTCACTCCACGCCTTCTTCTCCTCATCCTGTGTCACAGCTTTCTGAGCGGACAGACCCACATCTGTTCCTTCTTCCTCCCTGTCACACCCCCCCCCCGGCAAGTGGGTTGTCCGCGGGGAGAGGTCTTGAGCCCAGGATCCCTGCCGGGAAAGATAATCCGCATTAGTATTCTCTTTCCCTTTTTTATATTGGATTTCAAACGCAAATGGTTGTAAACTTAAATACCATCTCGTGAGCCGTGGGTTACAGTCTTTCATGCGATTGAGTCAAACCAGCGGGGCATGATCAGTTATCAGAGTGAATGTGGATCCTAACAAATAATATTTCAACGTATTTACAGCCCATTTTACTGCTAACGCTTCTTTCTCTATAGTTGAATATTTAAGTTCCTTATCTTTTAATTTTCTGCTAATGAATGTGATTGGATGTTCCTCTCCCTTAATTTTTTGTGCCAGCACGGCCCCAATTCCCCTTTCTGAGGCATCCGTCTGTACGATGAACGGATATGTGAAATCCGGTGCATATCGTACTGGATAAGAGCATAATTTATCCTTCAGTGTGTTAAATGCTAACTGTTCCCTATCTCCCCATCTAATTCTTTTGGGTTTGTTTTTTCTTGTTAGGTCTGTCAGAGGTGCAGCTAATGCTGAGAAATTTCTTATGAATTGTCTGTAATATCCCACAAGTCCTAAAAATTGTTGGACTTCTTTTTTAGTTTTTGGGATTGGCCAATCAGTCATTTTATCCACTTTTTCTTCCTGTGGCATGATTTTTCCTCCTGCTACTGTGAATCCTAGGAATTGTATTGCTTTTCTAGCAATTCTACACTTAGAGGGATTGATTTTTAACCCAGCCTCCCGCAATCTTGTTAATACCATTTTGAGATGTTGTACATGGTCTGACCAAGACGGACTAAATATTATAATGTCATCTATGTACGCTGTTGCAAACTCTCGACAAGGGTTTAACACCTTGTCCATTAATCTTTGAAAAGTTGCCCCTGCCCCATGGAGGCCAAATGGCATATATCGGAATTGGTAGAGACCCCCTGGCGTGGCGAACGCGGTCTTCTCTTTGTCACCTGACCTTAATGGGACCTGCCAGTACCCTTTTGTTAAATCTAGTGAGGATAAAATGGCCGCCTCTCCTAATTTATCTAACATGTCATCGATGCGTGGCATCGGATAGGCATCGAACTTTGATACGTTATTAATTTTCCGAAAATCTATACAGAATCGAATGGACCCATCAGGTTTGGGTACCACCACTGGGTGACTTCTCCAAGGACTAGTAGACGGTTCTATAATTCCTAACGAGATCATTTTTTGTACTTCTTCATCAATTAGCGGTATCAGATGTCTAGGCCACATTCTGCCTTGGTCTCTAACTACAACTCCTTCTGGCGTTATAATAGAATGTTCTGTCCACGTGGTGTGACCTGGTTTGTCTGAAAAAATGTCGTCAAAATCACGTTGTATTTCTTGTATATCTGCTAACTGGTTGGAGGTTAATTCTTGACATATCTCTATCGTCCCTTTTCCCTTTATTATTTCCGGTCCTAAATCATCTTGTTCCACATCTGCCCAAAAGGTTTCTTTTTCTTCCCAAGCTTTTAATAAATTAATATGATATATCCCTTTTTGTTTCTTTTTATCTGGCATTTCTATTTCATAATCCACGTTATTGATTTTCCTAAGAACTTTATAAGGTCCTTGCCATCTAGTTAATAAATTTGAATGTTCAACTGGTAATAGTAGTAATACTTTCTGTCCTGGTTTTAATTCTCTAGGTTTGACAGTTCTATCATATCTCTGTTTCTGATATGCTTGTTGTCTTGCTAAATTATGTTGTGCTAGCTCAGCAACGTTCCTCAATTTCTCTCTCATATCTATTACATATTTCACCACACATTCAGCTATGTCTTCTCCCTCCTCCCACCTTTCTCTTATTAAATCTAATACATTACGTGGGTTATGACCATATAGCAATTCAAATGGTGAATATCCTGTGGAAGCTTGGGGCACCTCTCTTACTGCAAACATTAGTGGTGCTAACATAAGGTGCCATTTTTTGGGGTTTTCTCCTACAATTTTTCTCAGCATTGATTTTAATGTCTTGTTAAACCTTTCCACCAGACCATTCGTCTGTGGGTGGTAAACTGTTGTGCGGATTGGACGTATGTCCAATATTTTCCACATCTCTTTCATGGTCCAACTCATAAAATTTGTCCCTTGATCCGTCAGTATTTCGTCTGGGAACCCCATGCGTGAGAAAAATTGTAGTAATTCTCTTGCTAAGACTTTTGCTGATGTAGATCGTAGAGGTATGGCCTCTGGGTATCTTGTTGCGTAATCCACCAATACTAAGATGTGTGTATGTCCCCCTGCCGATTTATATAAAGGTCCTACAATATCTAGGCCTATTCGCTTAAAGGGCTTGTCTATCAATGGCATTGGTATCATACGTGCTCCTTTCGCTGGTTTAGCTTGTGTTAATTGACATTGTTTACATGTTTTACAATATTGTTCTACATCTAAATTCATTGTGGGCCACCAAAATCGATTTTTAATCCTTGCCAGCATTTTATCAGTTGCTAAATGTCCTGCCAGTGGTAAATCATGCGATAATGCTAGAATATTTTTTCTCCAGGCTGAAGGTACTATAAGACTATCATTACCTTGTTTGTTTATGTAATATAGTATGCCTTTACGCATTTCATACCCAGTTTGTCCTAATGGTATAGTTCCCTCTGCTTGTACATTTTCTATCACTTTTATCAAAGATTCATCATTTTGTTGCCAATGGCTCACCCTGTCTCTTTTGGCTTCCACCATCTCCTTCCATTTTGTGACGTCAGCTTGGTCAGCATCACAATACATGGTGTCCTGTTTTAACATTAAATCATTAATACAATGCCAATCTCTTCCTAATAACATTTCTTTTGCCAAAGTTGGAACAATGCCCACTTTCAGTTTTTGTTTATTCCCCATTACCACCACATCCGCCCACATAGTTCCATATCGTTTTGTGTCTCCATGAATACACTGTACATTTATGAAATCTTTTCCTGGAGATCCTTTTATGTTTCTTACTAGCGTTTGCCCACACCCAGTGTCAATTAATGCTTTCTTTTCTTCTCCATTCACTATGGCAGTTATTTCCCATCCTTTTCCTGGTTGTTCTATAGCATCCTCAGCTTTATCAGACCTCGTTAGGCCCCATGCGCAATCTCTATAGGGGCATTCCCTCTTGAAATGCGTTGTTGCCCCGCATATGAAACAAGATAATTGTTTTTGAGGATTTACTTGTTGTTTTTCTGCCTGTGTTCTGTCCATCGGGCTCCAAGGTCCTGTCTTTTGGCCCTTTAAGGTTTCTCCTTGGTCGTTTCTCCCCGGTTGTTTATTCCATGCGTCTTGTGGAGTCGTTCCTCGTGCTCTGTCTCTCTGTAATGATGTCATCACCTTGTCCCGGAAATTGTCCGTCATTCTTATCTCGCGTGTTGTATCTGGAGTTCTCATCTCGCGAGATGTGTATGGCCGTTCATTGTTATTATTGTAATTTTCCAGTAGCTGTATTACTTCTTCTAAAGTGTTTGGGTTGTTCCTCCTTACCCAATTATTTACAGACACACTTGCTGTGTTAAGTAGATGTTCAATCACGATGTCATCTATGACTTCGTCCATTGTGCGGTTTTCGGGTCGCATCCATTTTACCACGTTTGCCCGCATGCGTTGTGCCAGAGGTCGTGGGTGAATTCCCGACTGTAGCCTGAGTTCACGAAATTTTTTCCGGTAAGCTTCCTCTGTTATATTGCAAGTTAATAAGATTGTTTTCTTTACTTTTTCATAGTTGCAAGCATCCTCTGTGCTTAGGGAGTCCACAATGCTCTGGAGTTCTCCTGTTAATCCTGGCATTAATATGAGAGCCCATTGTTCATTTGGCCATTTCGCAGCCTTTGCTATTCTTTCAAATGTGTTTAGATAGGCTTCTATGTCGTCCGTATCTCGCATTTTTTGTATTTTTGTTGGGAAAATGGTTGTGTTGTTTTGTTGTCGAGTTTCCTCGGAGTGTGACTTAGGTGACTTGCTTTCGTTTAATGTTTTATCTCGTTGTTCTATTTGTTTCATCAGATATCTTGTTTGTTCTGATAGTAACTCCATAACTTTGTCTTGTCGTTGTAAAGTCTGTTTTAGCCACATTTTTTCTTCCATCCATGTATCTGTGTCTCTATCAACACGTTGGGCGCCAGTTTGTGAGGGTTCGATATCTGTTTCCATATTTATTCTTGAAGGATTAGACACAGACTTGCCAGTTTCTTGAAAAATAAACGGATCTTTATTTAAATCTCCAACTCCAGTCTTTTCTGTTTCTTTATTCATACAAGCGTCTCCAACGGGAGACAACACCGGAATATCAAAGTTAGGTTCAAACGAACTATCAAATAACAGGTTTCTTTGTTGAGCTACATAACTTCTTATTTGGGGTGAGCTTTCGGAGGCGCTGCCGCAAGATTCCCGCAATGTACCCCGCAATACGGGTGTGACCCTTCCGGGCTTAGACTCCAGCCCCAACCTGGTATCCATCTTGGTGGGTTTATTGCCTGATTTCCCTTATCATCCCTCACTTCTGGGATATTGCTTCTCCAAGGGAAGCGGGGAGGAAACTCAGGTGTGGGTAATGGCAATCCCGTTTCCACCTTCCTTAAGATATCTCTCCTTACTGGCACTCCTTCCCTAACGTCCTTAACGGTTCCCCTTTCCAACCGACTCTCTCTCCCCGCCTCTCGCGACCCCCTCCCTTCACGAGATTCTTTTCCACTCTCCCGCTCCTCTGTCTGAACACTGACTTCCCTATATAGTATCCTACTTACTCTATTCTCGGTTTGAGTTCCCGTCTGTTTAACTACTCTCTCAAGATCTCTATTCACCTGAACCCCTACATGCCAATATAACCCCACTGACATATCTCCATATCTCCCTCCTACTTGTATTTTCTTATCCCTTCCTCCAACCCTCCAATCTTCTGTCTGTACTTCCTTTCCTTCTTTTATTGTTTCTTCCTTCTCATCTGTCTGAACCTTCTTATCATTCATCTTTATACTGAATCCCTCTATTTCTTCCTTCAATGCTTCCCACGTCATTACCCTCTGAACTACCGCCATAAAGCCAGCTGTAATTCTGGTAGGGCCCCACCTCCCTCCATAATTCTCTTCATGCCTATCTTCCTCCACCTTCTCTACATTATCCAAAAATGGTTCTCCTTCTTCTTCCCCGGGGATGTCACTCCACGCCTTCTTCTCCTCATCCTGTGTCACAGCTTTCTGAGCGGACAGACCCACATCTGTTCCTTCTTCCTCCCTGTCACAACATCCTTTCAATTTTTTAAACATAACTATCATATCCCCCCTCAGCCTTCTTTTAGAGAGGCTAAACATTCCCAGTTCCCTAAGCCGTTCCTCATAAGACATTTCCTCCAGACCCTCAACCATCCTGGTCACTTTCCTCTGCACCTGCTCGAGGTTGTCAACATCCTTTTTAAACTGAGGCGCACAGAATTGGACACAGTACTCCAGGTGGGGTCTGACCAGAGCAGAATAGAGTGGTAGTATCACTTCCCTTGATCTAGACACAATGCTTCTGTTGATGCTACCAAGAATCACATTGGCTTTCCTGGCCGCTGCATCACACTGCTGACTCATGTTCAATTTGTGGTCCACCAAGATTCCCAAATCCCTTTCACAGGTACTATTCTCCAGCCAAGTATCCCCCGTCCTGTATCTGTGCAATTCATTCTTTTTACCTAGAAGTACCACCCTACATTTCCCTCTGTTGAAATCCATTCTGTTGGCTTTGGCACAGCACTCTAATCGGTCAAGGTCCTTTTGGATTTTCATCCTATCCTCTAGGGAATTAGCAACCCCTCCCAATTTGGTATCATCTGCAAATTTAATTAGCATGCTCTCTATTCCTTCCTCCAAGTCATTAATAAAGCTATTGAACAGCACTGGAGCCAGAACAGAACCCTGGGGCACCCCACTGGTCACGTCTCTCCAAGTTGAAGAGAGGCCATTTATGGTCACCCTTTGGGTGCAATTAGTCAACCAATTACAAAACCACCTAACAGTAGCACTATCTATCCCACTTTCTACTAACTTCTTAGCAAGAATACCATGGGGAACCTTATTGAAGGCCTTACTAATGTCCAGATAAGCAATATTCACAGCAATCCCCTCATCCACCAGGCTTGTAATTTTATCAAAGAAAGAGATCAAATTAGTCTGGCATAACTTGTTTTTAAGAAACCCATGTTGACTTTTTTGCAATGACAGCATTGTTTGTTAAAGAATTGCAGACTGACTGTTTAATCATCTGCTCTAGGATCTTTCCAGGAATTGAAGTCAAGCTGACTGGGTGGTAATTATTTGCGTCCTCTTTCCCCCCCTTTTTGAAGATGGGGACAACATTAGCCCTCCTCCAATCAATGGGGAATTCTGTTCTCCAGGACTCCTCAAAGCTTATCGCCAATGGTTCTGAAATTACTTCTGCCAGTTCTTTTAATATCCTTGGGTGTAATTCATCTGGCCTTAAATTCATTTAATATTTCCAGGTGTTCATGTACTAGCAATTTCCATCCTACCTCATCTACTCTTTGTCCCAGCAGATCTCTTTCTTCCATTTTGGAGAAAACGGAGGCGAAGAAGGTATTGAGTAGTTCTGCCTTTTCTTTGTCTCTTGTTAGTAACTGGTTATCATCGCCACACAGAAAGCCTATCATTTCCTTATTTTTCCTTTTGCTGTGGACATAACTAAAGAAACCCTTTTTACTATCTTTAATCTCTCTGGCAGAATTGATGCTTTTGAGCTGTGGTGCTGGAGGAGAGTCTTGAGAGTCCCCTGGACTGCAAGGAGATCAAACCTATCCATTCTGAAAGAAATCAACCCCGAATGTTCACTGGAAGGACAGATTTTGAAGCTGAGGCTCCAGTACTTTGGCCACCTTATGAGAAGAGAGGACACGTTGGAAAAGTCCTGGATGTTGGGAAAGATTGAAGGCAAAAGGAAAGAGGACGGCAGAGAATGAGATGGTTGGACGGTGTCATTTATGCAACCAATATGAATTTGACAAAACTCCGGGAGGCAGTGGAGGATAGGAAGGCCTGGCGAGCTCTGGTCCATGGGGTCACGAAGAGTTGGACACGACTGAATGACTGAACAACAACAAGTCTAAGTTCATTTTGCACTTTAGCTGTTTTTACCATCCCTTGCATATATTAGCTGTTTGTTTATATTCCTCTTTGGTGCATTTCCCATTTTTCCATTCCTTGTACTTGTTTTTCTTTATATTTAGCTGAGCTGAAAGTTCTTTAGTAAACCATTGTGGTTTCTTTAGACCTCTCCCATTTTTCTTCTTGCAGGAACAGTTTTATATTGTGCCTTTAATATCTCGCTTTCTAGGAACTGCCATGCATGATGGACTCCCCTCTCTTTCAGTGTTTCAGTCCATGGAATCACAGCCAAAAATTCCTTAAGTTTACAAAAACTGGCTTTCTTAAAAGTCCAGGATTCTTGTCTGACTATGCTTAGCTTCACCTTCCAACTGTATAACAAATTCCAAGAGGGCATGGCCACTTTTACCTAATGATCCCACCACTTCAACACCATTTACAAGGTCCTCCTTATTGGTTAAGATGAGATCTAAAATGGTTTTGCCTCTTGTTGCCTCCTCTACCTTCTGGACCATAAAATTGTCTGCAAGTGCAGTAAGGAATTTTTTAGACCTAGCATTCCTAGCTGAGTAGGACTGCCAGCATATATCAGGATAGTTAAAATCTCCCATTAGTACTACATATCCCCCTTTTGACTGTGTGGCCATCTGCTCACAGAAGGCATCATCCCACTCCTCCGGCTGGCTTAGGGGTCTATAATATACCCCCACAGTGACATCCCTCCTAGTTTTTTCACCCCTGATTTTAACCCAAATACTCTCAATATGGTTCCCCTGTTGTTTATCTTGTATTTATTCAGCAGTATAAATGTTCTTAATATACAAAGCTACACCTCCTCCTTTCTAATTCCCTGATGAGACCACAGTGTTGCTGATGCCCTGCCCTATCAACAGATTGCCTAGTTCAGAGTGTTAGCTCTGAAAAGAAGAGAACAGGCAGATGACCTTCCTGTAGAGGTATGGTGAATTGACAGGATAAAGCTGAAAGGGTTATAGGTTTAATCCTTGCTCCAAGAACATACCAGGGGTATGAGACAGCAAATAGTGAGTTTAATAACTTTAGAATTAGTGCAGATCTGCCATTTGAATGGCCTGCTCCCATTGAGCATTTGCAATAGTTTACTGTTTATTTATATGAGAAAGACCTTGCACCAGGTTCAATCCAAGGTAAGCTGTAGGCTTTCCTGTTTTATTCTAAAATCTCAAGGTACAAGGATTTTTGGAATTGGAAAAAGTTGGAAGGCTGGGGTAAAGAGAGAGGGAAGATCGTTGATGATTGTTCTCTCATGACACCAGAGATTTTACTCCGAATTAAGCAAGCTTGGGGGAATATTTACAAGGACAATTATGAGAGAATGTTGTTTCAAGCAGCAACACTCATTGCATTTTTTGGAATCCTGAAAATTTGTGAACTCATGGCTTCAGGTAAGGATGACATGTCTAAATTGGTGCCCCAAATAGCAGATGTGTTCATGTGCCAAAGTAATGTCCATATTTATATCAGGCGATCCAAGAATGATCAGGCAGGAAAGGGAGTTGACATTGTCTTGGGTCCATGTTTAGTAGAAGTGCTCTGCCCCATTAGGGCTCTGAGCAACTATACAGCTATGAGAGGTAAAAGAGAAAGATAACTGTTCTGCATGAAGATGGCTTCCCCTTGACTAGGTACATTCTCGCAACTCATGGATCAGGCATTGCAGCAGGCGGGGTGGCAGGGGTGGCATTTTGGTACCCACTTATTTCAGATTGGGGCAGCATTGACTGTGGCTGCATTAGAATATGACTCAGACCACATAAAACAGATAGGTCAGTAGACATCAAAATGTTTTAAAGTTTATGTTCACCCCATGCCTGTGTAGTATTGTGTTTGGCTGTTTATTCTTTCTTTATGTTTGTTGCAGGGCCTGGAGGTAATACACGGAGGATGTGGATATTAATGATTGGTCACAGCTTTGTTTATTTATTTATTTGTTTACCAAAAAATAGCCACCAAGTGGTCTCTGGGTGGCTCGCAACAATGCTGGTTCATCATGGGGCCAAAATCTGCGGCTTGGTGCATTTTCCATTTTATCCTGGCACAGGTATTGAGCGAGTTTTGGCTGATGGCCTTGCAGGTAGTGGCAGGCTGCCCTCCAGATGTCTTGCTAGTGCACCTTGGAGGCAGTGATATTGCCAAGATGAGCAGGAAGGCATTGGTCCTTTGCATTTTGCAAGATTTCAATGCATTTAAAAAGCAGGTTCTGAGTATGAGAATAGTGTGGTCCACTATTATTCCATGGCTGAGATGGAGGGTAGATTGTGAGATACGTTGTTTGAACTGTGCACGATGAGCCATCAACCATGAAGTTTGTAGGGCAATTTGTTCCAGTTTATGGTCAGTTATTGGTCATCAGTCAGACTTATTTAGGGATCAGTCTGACTTATTTAGGGGTGATGGGGTTCACTTATCACAGCTGAGTTTGTAAAGGTTCCTGGCAGATTTACGTGTCAGCCAGCAGGCTGAAATTTTCAGCTGGAAATGAAGCAAGTAACATAGCGATGATAGCTCCGTTTCTGTGGCGAGTAGTGCAAAGGGCAGGGATTGAACTAAATGTTTTTCTAGCCTATCCAACTTTACGATGCTGCAGATCTTGAGATTGCAGGGTAATGAGGAGGATGCTCTGGAAATCATCCATGGGCCAAGGGTTCCAAATTAGTGGAGCTTGGAAGCCAGAGTAGTGTTATGAACATTTTACTGGCCTCTGTGCGCTGTCTTTGAGACTGCTCAAGTGGGGGTAGTGGACTCGCCCGGGTAAGATGGTATAATGGTTGGGGAGGTCCTGGGTGACCTCAGTGGCCCAGCCATTGCTCCACACTACTGCTGCAGCCCCCCTTGATTGGTTGAATAAATCAATAAAGTGTGGCCCTTGTTTACCCACCACCTGTGTCTCACTTCTTTATTCCAGGATGGGGGGCGGGCGGAGAACTGAGGAAGCTAAAACAGGAGGTTGACAGCTCAATTTTTTTTAATTGTCATTTTTACCATTTTTATTGTCAATTTTTACGCCTCTTGCCTAATATCTCCTCTCACTGATGTACATGTTTTTAACTTGTTTTTTATGTGAACTGCCCAGAGTTCCCTCAGGGAAATGGGAGCGGTATAAAAAAATAAATAAATAAATAAATAAATAAATAAATAAATAAATAAATAAATAAATACATAAATACATAAATAAATACATAAATAAATACATAAATAAATAACTGCCAAAGGAAAATGCAGGTGTTTTTTTTCTGGAAACACTTGTGAGGGAGTGTGAGGGGATTTCCTTGTCCCTGTGATTAGCAGATACTTTTTCAAAAGAAGACAATAGAGAGAGATCACTATATGTATTGCTTTAATTTTCAGCAAGTAAGGTTGATGCATAATGAGCATTATTTTCTTCTCAGCATGTAGGTAACTTCATATCTCAATTTAATTGACTGATGCTTTTGTGTATGAAATGTGTGTCACTGTATGGGATTTGAGTAGGGCAGGTCATAGTAGCTTTGGGAATAGATTTCTAAATTCCACCTTGGAAAGAGGAACAAAGATAAGAACCAGTAAGAGCTTTGCTTGCACATTGAAAGCCAAACAGTAGTTGATGGCACTGAGTTTCACACATCTCTATCCTTCCTCATTTTTGACTTGCTTTTCACTGCTTAGATAAATACAGATGCTATTTTGGATCAGAAAAGCCCTTCCAATCAAAAGAATTACTGAAAATACAATAACTAGAGATGGGCACGACCAGAAAAAATGACGTTTCGATTTTTTGTTTGTCGGAACGGGTCTGTTTGGTTCCGTTTCCGTTTGTCGCGAAATTTTTCGAAAATTTTTCGGTTCGACGTTTCATTTGTCGTTTGTCGTTTCTACCACGATTTAGCGTGATTTGACTTCTCAGAGCATGGGGGCGTCCCGCAATGACCCCAGAGCAGGCGGAAAACACTTTAAACTGGGTGATGAATAAGATATTTAATAAATATATCATAGCAAAAGACTGCATCCTATGCAATAAAGCAAACACAGTGGGCAGAATGCAATATTCTTTTTTTCTCTTGGCCAACATTGACTGAACCGGCAGCCACCCTACTTGGTCTGGCGGCCTGTTATCCTTTTGTTTTGTTTTGTTTTGAATTGAAGCCTTTATCCATCCCATTTCCCCTCCACCTCTCAGAGGCAGCAGGAGACACAGTATTCCGTTCCTCCCCCAAATCTGGATGAGGGTCTACTCCTCTCAATGTCCCCTCCCCATGACACTCCTTGTAAAGCCAAGCAAATGCCACCCTGGTCAAAAAGCGGTCAGAAATTCAGTCTGGTACTGGCATCAGAGTTTCCCCACGCACACACCCACTCATCTTGTTGAGTGCCCCTCAACCTCTTGAGGTATCATCACCAGCTTGAGTATCCAAAGGAGCTGACTGGCAGAATCCCGAAGGATCAAATTCAGGACAGAGCAGAGGGAGCGCCCGGTGGGAGCACCCTGGAAATACCATACCAGCGCGGCCCATCCAAGCCGCCTGCCCAGCATTTGCCTGGACAGGTTTGGCCATTGCCTCAGATTCTTGGCCCAAGCGTGATGACCGAGGAGCCCGGTTCGCCCATGGAGCAGAACTTCTCCCTCCTTGACCAGGTGGAGCAGTTCCATGCCCATCTCCAGGGAAGTGGAGACACAGAGTCCACGCATGCACGTGGCAAAGAAACCACGAAGCCAGAACGGTGGGGAACAATGGGGAGGGATTCCTTCAGCCCCTACTTCGGAGGACAGTTTTTACTACCCAGGAGACCACTTCCACCAACCCAGGGGAGTCACAGAGTCCACGCATGCACGCGACAAAGAAGCCACGAAGACAGAACGGCGGGGAACAACGGGGAGTGATTCTTTCAGCCCCTACTTCGGAGGCCAGTTTTCACTACCCAGGAGACCAATTCCACCAACCGAGTGGAGACACAGCATCCATGCATGCACGCAGCAAAGAAGCCACGAAGCCAGAATGGCGGGGAACAACGGGGAGGGATTCTTGCAGCCCCTACTTCGGAGGCCAGTTTTCACTACCCAGGAGAGCACTTCCACCAACCCAGTGGAGACGCAGAGTCCACGCATGCAGCAAAGAAGCCAAAACAGCGGGGAACAATGGGGAGGGATTCCTTCAACCCCTACTTTGGAGGCCAGTTTTCACTACCCAGGAGACCACTTCCACTAACCCAGTGGAGACACAGAGTCCACGCATGCAGCAAAGAAGCCAGAATGGCGGGCAACAACGGGGAAGGATAGTTTCAGCCACCTACTTCGGAGGCCAGTTTTCACTACCCAGGAGACCACTTCCACCAACCCAGTGGAGACATAGAGTCCCTGCCTGTCATGGAACCGGAATGTGAAGGGTTAAATTCTGAAGAGCAGCAGGAGGAGCCTTGTAGTTCAACCCAGCAGGCAGCTGAGTCTGAGGACGCAGCTGAGGGCACATCTCCTCCTATAAGGGCTAGGAGCAGGATCCTGCAAAGGAGAACTAACAGGAGAGCTAGGGAAAGGATCTTTAATGATAGGCGTAGAATTAGATCTGAAATCCCTGAGTTCTAGCAGGAGCCTTGCCAGAGATATGGATGTGTTCCCTGTTTTAGGATAAAGCTAGCAAGTTTACCCTGAACCCTCTGTGGGAGCAACGCGTCACTTACCTTGCCACCACGTTCCTGTGTGTTATCTTGACTTTGTTTCCTGACTTTGGATCGGCTTTCTGACTACAGCGTTCTCTGTTTCCTGACCTTGGACCGGCTTCCTGATTACGACGTTTCTCTGTTTCCCTTGAACTTGGCATTTGGCTCTGTAATTTACTCTGGGTTGACTCAGACTGTACTTTGTACTTTATCTGGATTACAACTAAAGTTCCTGGCAAAGAACTGAACTTGGCTTGCTGTGTGTTCTGTGTGCGGGGCTTGACAGTTTGCTCCCACCTACCAAACTTATTCAAGCAGAATGGAGAAGGAGGGGGCTGTTGGAATGCCTCCACTGGAAGCTTTGCAAAACCAAGTACTGTTTTTGTCACAGGCAAAAGTTCATTTGCAGCAAGCTCCAGCATCATTAAAGCCTCGATGCCCTTTGCTGCCTCCTGACCAGTTTGAAGGCAAATTAGAGGAATTCCCTGCATTCTTGGCTCAATGCAAGCTGTTCATTGAGGTACGGGCTCAAGAATTTCCTACTGAGAGGTCTAAGGTCTGTTTTGTCATCAGCTTATTGAAGGTACAGGCAGGTAAATGGGCGACTCCTTTACTCCTCAATGCTTCACCTTTGCTGGATAATTATCAGGCTTTCCTGAACCATATTTCTTCAGCCTTTAAGAATCCCGTGCAGGCTGCTACCGCCAACAGGAGACTTAGAGCTTTGAAACAGGGCAAAGACTCAGTGTTTGATTATACCACTGCATTTCCTTTGATAGCTAAGGATTTGCAGTGGAACGAGCCGGCACTGATTTCTCAGTATATGGAAGGTTTGGCAGATGAAGTACTGGATGAACACTGCAGGGTGGAACAACCAAACACATTGCAGGAACTCATTATCCTGTGTCTGAGAATAGATGGGCACCTGGGAAGCCGTTGTCTCTCCCGAGGCCAGAACTGCAAACAGCAACCTCTGCCAGCTGTGTCTCATCTGCAATCTCGGGAGGCTAGTGAAGTGGATCCAGAGCCTATGTAACTGGGAGCTGCTCGACCACACCTCACCCCAGAGGAAAAGGCAAGACGATGCTCTCATAATCTCTGCCTGTACTTTGGGGGAGGAGGACATTTCGCTTCTAATTGCCCTTTGAAGCGTTCCTCAATAAGTGCTGCTATCTCTCCAGCAGTAAAAGGGCAGCTCCATCCTTGCTATTACACCTCAAGGACCTTTTCTGATATCTGTGACTCTAGGGCTCCCTGATGGTCAGGAGATTCCGGTGTATGCTATGGTAGACTCTGGGGCGGCTCACTGTTTTGTGGATGCTGGTTTTGTGCGGTACCATCGGATTCCAGTACAAAATAAGGACACTCCTTTGTTAGTAGAATCCATTGAGGGTCGGTTACGTCGTTCTGGGCCGGTAGCTCAGGAAACCTGTCCCCTTACTCTTCAGGTAATGGATCATAATGAGCAGATTAGCTTTAATGTAACCTGAATGCCCCGGTTTCCTCTTGTTTGGGGACTTTCTGGGTTGCGAGCTCAAAATCCACTGGTGGATTGGGTGCAAGGGGAATTATATTTCAAGGTTCCTTGTTCAAAGCAACATTCCTCTACTGTACTGACATCTGCCCATGATACATCTGACCCTGTCTTGCCCCAGGCATACCAAGACTTTGCAGATGTATTTGAGGAAAAGGGGGCTGACAAGCTACCTCCACATCGACCCTATGACTGTGCCATTGATTTGATTCCTGGGGCACCTCTTCCTGTGGCGCGAGTTTATCCCATGTCCGAACCAGAATTAGAAGCGTTGAGGGCTTTTCTAGATAAAAATCTTCGACATGGGTTCATACGGCCTTCCAAATCACCATTGTCCGCACCAGTGATATTTGTCAAGAAAAAGGGAGGGGAGCTTTGTCCTTGTAATGATTACAGAGCACTAAACAAGATCACTATTAGGGACCGGTACCCTTTACCTTTAATCTCTGAACTTTTGGACCCGTTAAAAGGGGCTAAGTGTTACAGTAAGCTGGACCTTCGGGGGGCATTTAACTTGTTACGTATCCGTAAGGGAGACGAGTGGAAAACTGCATTCCGGACCCGGTACGGTCAATATGAACATTTAGTAATGCCTTTTGGTCTGACCAATGCACCCAGTGTGTTTCAGAGAATGATGAATGACATTTTCCAGGATCTCCTAGATCGTTGTGTGATTGTGTATTTAGATGACATTCTGATTTACTCCGCTGATCCAGCTCAACATGTTCAAAATGTTCGTCAGGTCTTACAGCGTCTTCGGGAGAACGGACTCTATGCTAAGCTGGAAAAATGTGAGTTTAACATTGAAGAAGGTGAATTCCTGGGGCATATCATTTCTCCCCAGGGAATCCGCATGGACCCCAAGAAAGTAGAGGCTGTGTTGTCATGCCAGCAACCACAAAATCGTAAGGATTTACAACGGTTCCTTGGCTTCGCTAACTACTACCGCCAGTTTATTCCTGCTTACGCCGATATTGCTGCACCTTTAAACCGTCTGCTTCGTCCCAAAGAGCCTTTCCGGTGGACTCCAGAAGCAGAGAAGGCTTTCTCTACCTTGAAAACCCCCTTTACTTCGGAGCCTTTACTTCGCTACCCTGATCCACAACTGCCGTTCATAGTAGAGGCTGACGCATCTAGTGTTGCCCTGGGAGCAGTATTATCTCAACAAGAGGATCCCTCCCAAATCCCGCGTCCCTGTACCTACTATTCTTGGCAATTAAAACCCGTAGAGAAGAATTATGCGATCTGGGAGCGTGAACTGTTGGCCATCAAAACAGCTTTTGATGTATGGAGGCATTACCTTGAGGGAGCTCGACACCCTGTGCAAGTGTTAACTGATCACAGAAACCTGGAACATTTACAAACAGCTCGGCGATTGTCTCAGTGACAAATCCGGTGGTCTTTATTCTTTTCCCGGTTCGATTTTCGTATCAAATATATTCCAGAGGCTCAGAATAAGAAAGCTGATGCATTATCTAGAAAACCTGAATATGTGGCACAAGTGAAAGAGACCTTAGTGGCACCCATCTTGCCTCCCTCTGTGTTCGCAGCCGTGAATCCGTGTCCCAGCTTGGCAGAGAAAATCCGGGAAGCTCAAGCTCGAGATCCATGGACTCAGCAATGTCTTCAAGAACTTCAGAATGGGGAACATGGAGAGTTTTCTGCACAACAAGGGTTATTACTACATCGAGGGAGGTTATATGTACCTGCTGGTCCCCTTCGTAACCAGGTATTGCATCTCTCTCATGATTCTTTACCTGCTGGACACTTTGGACTTTACAAAACCCTGCATCTGCTCACAAGAGAGTTCTGGTGGCCACGGGTCCGTGCTGATGTTGCCCGATATGTGGGTTCCTGTGAAGTTTGTCGGCGAGCAAAGGATTTGGTGACTAAACACTCAGGTCTGTTGCATCCTTTGCCAACACCCTCTGGTCCCTGGAATGCTGTCTCCCTAGATTTTATCACGGTTCTCCCCCGCTCAAAAGGGTTTACCTGCATCCTGGTCTTCGTAGATTTATTCACCAAAATGGCCCACTTCATTCCTTGTCCTAAATCTTCTACCGCAGCAGAAACAGCTCATCATTATTTACAACACCTCTTCAGGCTTCATGGTTTACCTGAACACCTTATTTTGGATCGTGGACTCCAATTCACCTCTCGTTTCTGGCAAGCAATGCACAAGGCACTAGGAACCCAAGTTCACTTGTCATCCGCTTATCACCCACAGTCAGATGGTCAGACTGAGCGCACCAATGCCACTTTAGAACAATATTTACATTGTTATACATGTTATCAACAGGACAATTGGGCGGATTTGTTGCCTTTAGCTGAGTTTGCATACAACCATGCTATACATTCATCCACTCGTCAAACCCCATTCATGGCCAACTATGGGTATCATCCTCGGTACTTTCCAACCACCCTTCCTTCCACCTCTGTGCCAGCTACCGATGCTTATATCCAAGAACTTCATGGCATTCAAGAATTATTGAAAGAACAACTCAATCATGCCAAGGAAGCATATAAAAAAGCAGCGGATCGGAAAAGACAAGAAGGTCCACAGTTGAATCCAGGTATGAAAGTTTGGCTCTCTACCCGATATTTGAGACATCCTGGGCAATCCCGGAAACTAGATCCTCAATTCATCGGCCCTTACCCCATCCTAGAAAAAATCAACCCAGTGGCGTTCCGTCTACAATTCCCTGCATCCCTCCATATTCATCCCGTGTTCCATCGTTCCCTCTTGGTCCCAGCCAAAGATCCTGACCCCAACCGACCACCAAATTCTAAACCTCCTCCACCGATCTTAGTAGAAGGAGAAGAGGAGTATGAGGTCCGTCAAATTTTGAATTCCCGGATACATCGGGGGTTTGCAATACTTAGTAGACTGGGAAGGGTATGGACCAGAAGATCGATCTTGGGAACCGGTGTTGAACTTACATGTGCCGGAGTTGATTCAGCAATTTCATGATAATTATCCAGATAAACCTGGCCCATCGGAAGAGGGGGACCATGGGGAGGGGGATAGTGCCAGGACCCTGCCTGTCATGGAACCCGAATGTGAAGGGTTAAATGCTGAAGAACAGCAGGAGGAGCCTTGTAGTTCAACCCAGCAGGCAGCTGAGTCTGAGGACGCAGCTGAGGGCACATCTCCTCCTCCTATAAGGGCTAGGAGCAGGATCCTGCAAAGGAGAACTAACAGGAGAGCTAGGGAAAGGACCTTTAATGATATGTGTAGAATTAGATCTGAAAGCCCTGAGTTCTAGCAAGAGCCTTGCCAGAGATATGGGTGTGCTCCCTGTTTTAGGATAAAGCTAGCAAGTTTACCCTGAACCCTCTGTGGGAGCAACGCGTCACTTACCTTGCCACCACGTTCCTGTGTGTTATCTTGACTTTGTTTCCTGACTTTGGATCGGCTTTCTGACTACGGCGTTCTCTGTTTCCTGACCTTGGACCGGCTTCCTGATTACGACGTTTCTCTGTTTCCCTTGAACTTGGCATTTGGCTCTGTAAGTTACTCTGGCTTGACTCGGACTGTACTTTGTACTTTATCTGGATTACAACTAAAGTTCCTGGCAAAGAACTGAACTTGGCTTGCTCTGTTTTCTCTGTGTGGGGCTTGACAGCACGCGGCAAAGAAGCCACAAAGCCAGAACGGTGGGGAACAACGGGGAGGGATTCTTGCAGCTCCTACTTCGGAGGCCAGTTTTCACTACCCGGGTGACCACTTCCACCAACCCAGTGGAGACACAGAGTCCACGCATGCAGCAAAGAAGCCAGAATGGTGGGGAACAACGGGGAAGGATTGTTTCAGCCACCTACTTCGGAGGCCAGTTTTCACTACCCAGGAGACCACTTCCACCAACCCAGTGGAGACATAGAGTCCACACATGTATGCGGAAAAGAAGCCACAAAGCCAGAACAGCGGGGAACAACGGGGAGGGATTCTTTCAGCCCCTACTTCGGAGGCCAGTTTTCACTACCCAGGAGACCACTTCCACCAACCCAGTGAAGATGCAGAGTCCACGCATGCACGCGGAAAAGATGCCACCAGGCCAGAATGGCGGGCAACAACGGGGAGGGATTCCTTCAGCCCCTACTTTGGAAGCCAGTTTTCACTACCCAGGAGACCACTTCCACCAACCCAGTGGAGACACAGAGTCCACGCATGCAGCAAGGAAGCCAGAATGGTGGGGAACAACGGGGAGGGATTCTTTCAGCCCCTACATCGGAGGCCAGTTTTTACTACCCTGGAGACTACTTCCACCAACCGAGTATAGACACAGAGTCCATGTATGCACGCGGCAAAGAAGCCACGAAGCCAGAATGGCGGGGAAGAACAGGGAGGGATTTTTCAGCCCCAACTTCGGAGGCCAGTTTTCACTACCCAGGAGACCATTTCCACGAACCCAGTGGAGACACAGAGTCCATACATGCACGCGGCAAAGAAGCCACGAAGCCAGAATGGCGGGGAACAATGGGGAGGGATTCTTGCAGTTCCTACTTTGGAGGCCAGTTTTCACTACCAGGGAGACCACTTCCACCAACCCATTGGAGACACAGAGTCCACGCATGCACGCGGCATAGAAGCCACAAAGCCAGAACGACAGGGAACAACGGGGAGGGATTCCTTCAGCCCCTACTTCGGAGGCCAGTTTTCACTACCCAGGAGACCACTTCCACTAACCCAGTGGAGACACAGGCTCCCTTGTTCAGAGCCAGGCAAGGGCTAGAAAAATCGGGCCTACACAGACCCTTCCAAATGACACATTGAGTGGTCCTCCCTGGTTTGGAGCCAGGCAAGGGCTAGACAAATTGGGTCTACAGATAGAGTATGATTCCCTTCAAATGACACATTCAGTGGTCTTCCATGGTTTGGAGCCAGGCAAGGGCTAGAAAAATTGGGCCTACACAGACCCTTCCAAATGACACATTGAGTGGTCCTCCTTGGTTTGGAGCCAGGCAAGGGCTAGAAAAATTGGGCCTACAGATAGAGTATGATTCCCTTCAAATTACACATGGAGTGGTCCTCCCTGGTTCGGAGCCAGGCAAGGCCTATGAAAATTGGGCAGTAATCGAACCCTTCCAATTGAGTGGGAATGCAGGAAGGCAGGCAGGAAGGCAGACAGTCATTCAGGCAAGCAGGCAGTTAGGCAGGTAGGCACAGGGCCAGGTAGGCTGGTAGGCAGGCAGGCAGGCTGGCAGGAAGTTGGGCTTGCAGGGAGGAAGCCAAGCTGGGAGGCAGACATAATTGCAGGCAGGCAGGCAGAAGTGTTGCTCTGGTAGTGCATGTTAGAGCAAGGGAGGCCTGTTTGGAAGGAATCGGTGGAAGAACGACTGTGGGCCTAGGTCTTGGAGCGTTGGGGTAATCCCAACGTGGAAAGGTTGAAGTGGATGAAAGTCAACCTTTCCATGGTCTCCAGGTCCAGACTAGAGCAGCGTGGCCTCAGAACATCTCCCATGTGGGAGAAGACATGCTCACTCTGGACACTGGTGGGTGGGATGGACAAGAGGTCCAAGGCCAGAGTTGAAAGAGTGGGCCAGATGTCTGCCTTTCTGGCCCAGTAGTGGAGTGGGTCCAAGGTGAGGGGTTGGAGGGGCTTGGCCATGTAATCCCTCACCATGGTCAGAGCGGGGTCCGGTTCTTCTTCCTCCCTTGCCTCCACTGAGGAGGAGACTGCCATGGCTAGGGCAGAGGCCACGTAGTTGGCTGCTGGTACGGAACCTGGTCTCTGGGTGTACGCTCCTGCAGTAGAGGAGGAAGAGGACCCTTGCGAGGATTCCTCTTTTGCATCGCTCTGGCTTCCGTGTGCCCTCGGGAATGCCTGGGCCTGATTTGAGGCAGCCCTGCGGACTTGACAGCATAGCTCTGTCTGCCAGGAGTTTAGGTCGGCAGCGCTGACCGCCAGGGAACCCTTGACGCGAGGGTTGCACAGGCATGCCATCTGGTATACATTTTCCCTCCTCAGTGGGCTAAGGCGGGTATCCACGCCGGTCAACAGCCTGTCTGCCAAGGCCTTGGGAGAAGATTGGGAGAAGATTGGCTTCTTCCCGGATACTGGCCTCTAGGCGTTGCCGAACGGCATTTACCAGGGGGAGTACGTGGCCCAGGCTGGTGTTGTAGTTGCTGAGGACGTGGGTGGTCTCCTCAAAAGGCTGCAGGATACCCACCATCTGGGAGAGGGCAAGACACTTAGAATCATAGAGTTGGAAGAGACCTCACAGGCCATCTAGTCCAACCCCCTACCATGCAGGAATCACCATCACAATATTTCCGACAGATGGCCATCCAGCCTCTGCTTAAAAACCTCCAAAGAATGAGACTCAACCATCCTCCGCGGCAGCATATTCCACTGCCGATTAGTTCTAACTGTCATGAAGTTCTTCCTAATGTTCAAATGGAATCTCTTTTCCTGTAGTTTGAAACCAGTGCCCTGAGTCCTAATCTCTGAAGCCATGGAAAACAAACCTCTTCCATCTTCAATATGACATCCTTTCAAATATTTAAACATAGCTATCATATCCCCCCTCAGTCTTCTTTTAGAGAGGCTAAACATTCCCAGTTTCCTAAGCCATTCCTCATAAGACATTTCCTCCAGACCCTCAATCATCCTGGTCACTCTCCTCTGCACTCGCTCGAGGTTGTCAACATCCTTTTTAAATTGAGGCACACAGAACTGGACACAGTACTCCAGGTGGGGTTTGACAAGAGCAGAATAGAGTGGTACTGTCACTTCCCTTCCAACACCCTTCCCTCAGGCAGGACGGGGGTGGTTGACATGACGTATTCCACCACTTGCCTCTGCTCCACCAGGCGCTTGACCATTTCGTAGGTGGAGTTTTCCCAGAGAGAGCCACAAGGGTTATGGATCAGGATGTGCTCTGGTCGGCCCGTCTCCGCCTGCCTCTCATGCATCATCCTGGATGCCTTGACACTGCGTGAGAAGTGCCCGACGATTTTCCTGCACTTGTCCAGCAAAGCCTTGGTCTCCAGGGTCCCCTCATCCAGGAGTCCTTTGGTGCTCCCAGCCCAATGGCATCGCCCACCACTAAATGCAGTTTGTTTGCTGCGCACACGATGCCATGTAGCCCTGCCCTATCAACCGCGTTGATCATGTTACGGACTGCATCAGTAACCATGAATCCACGATTGACCTCCCCCTCGGGTGCCCACTCTCGCAGTGCTGTCTTGAGGACCTCAGCAATGTGGATGCCTTTGGCACTGTCCTCCATGCTTTGTGCCTGGAGAGGCACCACTCTGTACCCTCTTGGGGTGTTCCCTTGTGGCTCCCCCTGCAGCTGTTCTTGGGATGCCCTGGTGTCAAGGACCTCCTTGGGTTGCCACCAATGAGCCGTCAGAGAGAGGTATCTGTGGTGCCCACCGGTCCAGAGGTCGGAAGTGAAGTGGATCTTCCTTCCTCTGGCCGCCTGCAGCAGGGCCCGGACCATGTCCCTGACGGACTCAAAAAGGGAGGGAATCACCCGCCTGTTGAAGGTACGATGAGATGGAGGCTCGTACCATGGAGCCATGTGCTTCATCAGGTGCCTGAAGCCTGATGATTCCACAAAGGAGAGGGGCAACCCGTTCATGGCCACCATTTCACCAACCACTCGAGTGGTGGTCTCCTGTGCCTTGGCCCTATTTCGTTGGCTGAAAAAACTCCCACACAGCGGCACCACTTCCTGCAGTGTGTCCTGCCTTTTCCCACTCTCAGCAGAGCTATCTCTGGAGTCCGTCCCCATGCCTGCTTCCCCACTCTTTCTCCCTGAGGAACCAGGGCCTGACACTGTCCCAGGCAGAGTCCCAGCGTGCCTTCGCATGAGGTGGCTACGCAAGGCACTTGAGGAGAGGTGTTTGGAGTCATTCCCCCTGCGCACAACCACCCTGCATTTCTTGCACACCGCAATCATCGAGTCTTCCGGGCTGTTATCAAAATGCTCCCAGAGAGAGCCACAAGGGTTATGGAAAGTACTGCCCCCTCTTCTACTGCCTGCCGCTGCTGTGCTAGTGGTGGTGTGGCTTGTACCCTGCTGGGACAATTGACTACTGCTGTCACTGGTGGTACTCTGGGTGGAAAAAGAGCTGCTCCTTCCATCACTGCCTAAAGCCTGCCTTTCGTCTGTTCCTGCCAACAGGTCCTCAGAATCTGGGATATGTAGATGCAAAGAGCCCGTTTCTGATTCCAAGTCCTCGTCTTCCTCCTGATAAACGGGGTGTGTGTCCATGTCAAAGCCTGGTGGCTTTGGGGCTCGCATGCAGTCATCCATGCTTCCCTCAGTAACAGAAGATGGTACGGTCATGCTGGTTGTGCAGCTGCTGCTTGGAGAGGGAGTGGCAGCAATATCACTATCTGCACTACTACTTCCTGTGCCTTCCTTCAGAAATGTGCCCCTATTTATTTTAGTGGGGGTACCCCTGCCCTTGCCTCTGGCTCTGCCACCCCTCCTCATTTTTTTATATATCAAAAAGTATTAGAAATATGTTTTCTTTTTATATTTGTGTAGTATAATAACAAACTATTCTAATAAACTTGTCCTTTTGAACCACAAGCTTACTCTCACACTCTGTTCTTTTGTACAAGCATTCAATGTTGCCCTGCTGGCCCTTGGTATAAGTTTCTAATTTCTGAATTCAACTTGATGCACTGAAATGGAATGTTCCTCACTGTATGTTCAATTGCACACCCAGCACAACAGGTGTATGTATGTAAGCAACAAACAAACACCGGAGTAATGAATCAATAATATTTATTATTATTTATTTATTATTGTATTTATATCCCGCCCATCTTCCCATACAGTATAATATAATACTGTAAGGCTGATATCAAGCAGCGGCCTCGCAAAAGAGATATTTGGGTGTAGTAAATAAAAACAATGAATATAGTTTAGTTGCAGTCACTCAGGGACTAAACTGAAAATAATTTCCTGACTTCAACTGGATGCACTGAAGTGCAATGTGCCTGCCTGGCTGTGTGTTCAATTGCACACCCAGCAGCACAACAGGTTTATGTATGTAAACCACAAACAAAGACTGGAGTAATGAATCAATATAATATTGTATTTGTAAGGCTGATATCAAGCAGCGGCCTCCCAAAAGAGATATTTGGGTGTAGTAAATAAAAACAACGAATATAGTTTAGTTGCAGTCACTCAGGGACTAAACTGAAAATAATTTCCTGACTTCAACTGGATGCACTGAAGTGCAATGTGCCTGCCTGGCTGTGTGTTCAATTGCACACCCAGCAGCACAACAGGTGTATGTATGTAAACCACAAACAAACACTGGAGTAATGAATCAATAATATAATATTTTAAGGCTGATATCAGCAGCGGCGGCGGCCTCCCAAAAGAGATATTTGGGTGTAAACAAAAACAGTGAATATAGTTTAGTTGTAGTCACTCAGGGAATGAACTGAAAATAATTATCTGAATTCAACTGGATGCACTGAAGTGCAATGTGCCTGCCTGGCTGTGTGTTCAATTGCACACCCAGCAGCACAACAGGTGTATGTATGTAAACCACAAACAAACACTGGAGTAATGGATCAATAATATAATATTGTAAGGCTGATATCAAGCAGCAGCCTCCCAAAAGAGATATTTGGGTGTAAACAAAAACAATGAATATAGTTTAGTTGCAGTCACTCAGGGAATAAAGTGAAAATAATTTCCTGAATTCAAGTTGGGAAAAATAGAAAATAAATGGTATGGTAACTATATATTTTAAAATCAATCCACACCTCCCACTCCCAGTTGACCCTCCCCCTTTATCCACAAAATATCCTCCTCTCCCCACAAACAGCCAGAGAAGAGGAAAAATAGAAAACCCTAACTTCTTCCCTTTGCCAAAGCTGCAGGGAATCAAAGAAATTTTTCTAATAAAAAATCAATTCCCTCCCTCCCTGCCTGCCTAAAGCCTAAAGCCTCCAGGCCTCCCCCCTCGAATCCAGTCTCCAGTCTCCACTAGCACAGCACAGTCCTCCCTCAACCACATACAAGACCCGACTGAGACTTCTGGAAGGTGCCTCGGCTTTTTATGCCCTCTGGCACATCCAGAAGTGTCAGTCAAAACCTGGCCGTGCCATTGGTGGAATTGTTCAAATAATTTGCACGGTCCCATCCCGTGCCCAGCCCACATGGGCAGGTCTAAATAAAATAAAATAAAATAAAATAAAATAAAATAAAATAAAATAAAATCAATGCGAAGTTTTATTGCTATAAAAACCCACTGCTGCTACTATAAAAAATCAGGCATTAAAATAAATAAATTCCACAGGTTTCTGTGGTCATTTGGTGTGTTTTTAGACCACGATTTACAAAGAAAAAATGTGGTCGCCATTTTGGATCCCCACCACCACATGGCATGGCGACGAGGATGATGCCCCCCCCAGCCTGGTGCCAGCAACCCAGGACAGGAGAGGAGGGGGGGAGGCCGTGGACCCCCCCCAGAAACCACCCCTCTGGTAGGTGGCAATTGGCAAAGCCTCAGGCAGGCATATTTTCGCCTGCTTTTTCGGCCGGGAGGGAGTCGGGTTTTTTTTTTTTTTACTTTTAAAAACTTTTTTGTGCTTGTTGTTGCATCGCGCGATCGCCACGATGCCACAAACAGAAACGAAGAACCCAACCAGTTTTTTCTTTTTTCGGTTCGAGTTTGAATTGTAACATCTTAATCTCCGTTACCTTTTCCGTTACCTACGGTAACAAAAAAACGGTAACGGAAACGAAAATTTCGACTCTCCGTGCCCATATCTAACAATAACAGCTTTCTTGTCTTTGTTTACAGCAGGAATAGATACTGTGTGATGCACATAATTTCAAGCCCTCTCATCATTACTATCTCCTCTGATTTTAGAAACAAGGGGAAGTGAGCACATACCAGATAAAGGAAAACTGTAGTCCTGGAAGCCCATGCCCCTGGAATAAAAAGTCTCCTTCAGAATACGGCAAATACTGGAAATGGAAAAGGTGCAGAAGAGAGTGACTAAAATGATTACTGGGCTGGGGGACCTCCTTTATGAGGAAAGGCTAAAACATTTGGCGCTCTTTAGTATGGAAAAAAGGCGCCTGAGGGAGGATATGATTGAGACATATAAAATAATGCAAGGCATGAGTAAAGCGGATAGAGGGAAGCTCTTCTCTCTCACACAAAATACCAGAACTAGGGGACATCCACTGAAATTGAGGGCTGGGAGAGTAAGAACAGACATAAGAAAATATTTTTTCACCCAGCGTGTTGTTAGTCTGTGGAACTCCCTGCCACAGGATGTTGTGATGGCATCTGGCCTGGATGCCTTCAAAAGGGGAGTCCTGGAGGAAAAGTCCATCACAGGTTACAAACCATGATGGAGATGTGTAATCCCCAGGCTTAAAACCGGGGTACTTCAAGAGCCAGATGCAAGGGAGTGGTATCAGGAGACAGATATCTAGTGTCATGTACTCCCATCCACATTTGGTGGGGCCACTGTGTGATACAGGAAGCTGGACTAGATGGGCCTTTGGCCTGATCCAGCATGGCTCTTATGTTCTTATGTTATTATTATTTGCCTATCTCATGGCTGAAGACTTAAAAGAGTATCTAAATCAGCTATGACCATCCCATAACATATGTAAGCTAAACTGCATGGACATTAATATACAGAATCATATCCTGGTGTCTTTATTTCCCTAGAAATTAGCATGATGAGTTTGGCATGCCAGAATGAATGAATGAGTGTGTCATCATCACAGTGCTTTAGGAAAATGGAAATTTCATCCAATGGTTTGAACATGAACTCACACTTCTAGATTAATCAGGATTTTCTTAGTGATATAATCCTTTCCTACTATTCATAGTACTGCTGTATGATATAAGAAGAAAATGGAAAAATACATAACTTCATTTAAACTTAATCTGGATTCTGTAGTGCTTCTTTTATAAACTGATTATTTAAAATGGGTTACTCATGCACCATTTACTTCTGAGTGATGAATTACTGTGTCCCCAGTGAAAAATCAGTTTATAGAGAAAGGTTGCCGAAAGTAGCATTAATGCCTTGCCTGGACTATGCTGGTCTATTT
>JAPFRF010000010.1:142817270-142832632 GCA_029282475.1 Phrynocephalus forsythii
TGATTCTCAAGGTCATCGATGACCTGAGAGTTTTCAAACGTCATCGCCTAATACCCGCATTTTGTGGTCGGCGATTATACCCGATTACAATGGGGTCCTTACCATCTTCCCCAGCAGATGCATAAAGCCCGGAAGGGCGTTAATCGAAAGTTGCCCGGGTGGTCAAGTCGGAGATGGGTAAAGTCATTCCACACCTACTATTTCGGCCCGAGATATTGGCCTTTATCGTTCGGATGGCGTACATTTGTCGGATAGGGGCCTCGATGTGTTCCTTCGTGATATTAAGGAGGGCCTGTGCGCCGAACTTTTCGGCGGGTTGGGGTAAGAGACTGCGGTGCGTCTCTTTGTGGCGGGTAGCGCTTATAAATGGATTATGTCACGGCCCCATGGTTTAATTAATATCTGCAAGGTCCCGGCAGTCCTCAATTAAATTAGAGTAGGGTTCAGATAGGGAACTAATTAATAATAATCTCACTAGCCCATAGAGGGCTGCCAACGTGTTGTTATCAAAGGGGCCATGTAAAATCATCTCAGCCATAATGGTTTGCGCTACCTCACAGGCCCTCCTTGAGTTAAATCGTTATCCTTACAGTTAATATTCGTTTCCTGTATTCAATAAATCGTGGCCCATGTTAAAACCAACTTAAAACTGTGTTGTCTCGTTATTCCGGCCTAGACTGGCAATGGAGGCTCCCCTCCGCCTTGTGCGGGGGCGGGGCGTCTTTGCCGGCTGGCCGGGCGCGCGGCAGGCTACGCAGTTTGCGTCGCCTACGCAGGGGAGCACGGAGCACGAGCAGTTATTGTGCTCCCAGCTCCCAGCCCGGCCGGATCGAAATTGCCCACCCTCCCGCCACTTACTTATTGTGCTGGTGATGCTGTGCTGGTCGCTTCAGGGCCGGATGGGAATTTTTGACTGCTATTCTAATTGGCCGTGAATGGCAGTGCTTTTTCGCCCATCCCATCAGTCACTTATTGGCGTGGAGTGCGTAATACCCCGGTCACGATTTGGCGGGTAGCGCTTATAAATGGATTATGTCACGGCCCCATGGTTTAATTAATATCTGCAAGGTCCCGGCAGTCCTCAATTAAATTAGAGTAGGGTTCAGATAGGGAACTAATTAATAATAATCTCACTAGCCCATAGAGGGCTGCCAACGTGTTATCAAAGGGGCCATGTAAAATCATCTCAGCCATAATGGTTTGCGCTACCTCACAGGCCCTCCTTGAGTTAAATCGTTATCCTTACAGTTAATATTCGTTTCCTGTATTCAATAAATCGTGGCCCATGTTAAAACCAACTTAAAACTGTGTTGTCTCGTTATTCCGGCCTAGACTGGCAAATATTTTTGCCAAAGGCATATTTTAGTTTCTCCTAAAAATACATGCCTGTTTAAAAATAAGTTGCTCTGTTAATACAAGCTTTCTTAGTGTAGGGAGTTAGCACTGTCTAAACTGAATGGCAACAGCTTTGCATGATGTCAAACAAACATCTCCTTTATCTCCTCTTCTCTAAGACATCTGGCATCTAGTAATTCCTTGAATGAGTCTTTACCACTGAACAGGTGTTTTCTGTTCTGGTGTCAGAGAGAGTCACAAGAGCAGTGGGTGCTGTGTTTCTTTCCAATGCACCAACAAGTAGAGGGTGAAAAAGAAGGCAATAAGTAGAAAGGGGAGGAGGAAAAGAAGATCATTCTTAATGCCACAGTGATCTATTCAAACAAAGCCACCACAATTATTTACACACACACACACACACACACACACACACACACACACACACACACACACACACCCCCAAACCCTGATAATGTCACACACACACACCAAACCCTGATAATGTAACACAAAAGTGTAAGCTGATTATTCACACACACACACACACCAAACCCTGATAATGTGACACAAAAGTGTAAGCTGATTACTTTTTCACCATCATTGACCTCATCATCTTATCCTGTGCAACGCACATTGGGCAACAAATGTTCTCCAATGAACTTGATCATTCACAATTTCTTCGGAATATTCCCAGGAAACGTTGATGGTTTTGAGATCTTCCTTGAATGTCTGATTTTCAAGGCCAACTTTGTTTCCTCTTTCCTCCAGCAGGTATCCACCATAGCACAATTTTTGGAGGTTTTAAAAAAGTGTGTGTGTGTGTGTGTGTGTGTGTGTGTGTGTGTGTGTGTGTGTGTGTGTGTGTGTGTGTGTGTGCGCGCGCGCGCGCGCACGCGTGCACACATGCAAAGTAACTGCCTGTGTAACTGCATGTGAAGATATGGAACCCAGTGACCTCTCTGGGTCTGAGAGATTATACCGTCCAGGAAAGTTCTGACAATTCACTGGTGGTTCAGCTGTAAATCTCATTCTATGACACTCCTTCCTTTGGCTACTGCTTTAATTCCCATGATACCTGAGTGGCGTTGCTTGATTTGTTGAAGTGGTCACTCCACGTTGGGGGTGACTAAGGATTTCTTGTTCTACCTTGTTATCAGCCACAAAAGTCACTAGTACTTTTTATTTAGCCCACTTGGTAGCTTTTCTCCAAACACACATCCTTACCCCTAATAGGTGAATTCAAATTGAAAAAAAGTTAAAAAGAAATAAAAGAAAAATGTGGTGGCCCTTTAAAAACTAACTGTATGTTATTTTAATGTGAGCTTTCATGGACAGGTCCACTTCATCAGACATTCCTTTCCCTTGCCACAATGATAGCATCATACAAAGCTGTCAGCATGGCCCCACAGGGGCCACTTATCAGTTGCTGTGTGCTGCTGGGGGAATCACTCCAAGCAGCAGTCTGGCCAGCCTAACAGAACCACTCAGTCACTGCCATGAAGCCTCATCTCTAGTTGGGTCTAAATCAGTACACAACTGACTTGAATCCTGTATATAATTTCCATTATTTCTAGTGCCTTGTACTTTATAACCTGACATGGTGCTGAAGAAATTATAACATATTATTCCTAACTTCATCTGGGATTGGTTTTATTCGGAATAGCAGATGTGGGAAGCCTATGGTAATCTGGATTTTATTATTACAGCACCAATGTACCCTTATCCTTGGCCATCATAAAGGTGGTGGTGAGTTCGTGGACCAAAGTACTGTACTTGGAATCTCAACAATTTCCAACCCTTGTATAATATTTATTATTATTTATTTATTATTTATTATAGAATTTCTATCCCACCCATCTTCCCATGGGAACTCTGGGTGGCTAACAACGGGTTGATCAATTCGGCCAAAATAACAATAGACAACAAGCACAGACAACAACAATTTAAAAACAAGATGTGCACCCTAGCCATGCACATAATATCAGTATTTTATTTTGCACAGTAAATCAAATCAGGCTGTTTTACCACACTGTTTTTCGAGGCAAGGCAGTCCTTTGAATGTCATGCTGATGTCATAGTGTTTGGTTTTAATTAGCTTCAGTGTGATGATAAATTGCAAGTGTCTTGAAACAGCAGTTGTTCGTCTCCAGCGGACAGGTTTTTTTCTGCTGGCTTCCTTCCTTTAAATTTAATAAAATTAAGAAACCTCATAATCCAGCTCCATTTGCCTCATTATTCAATCAATCCCAATGGGCAAGATCCAAGTAAAAGGAAGAATTAATGGCTATATCCTGTTCTTACTGAAAATCTCACCAAATGTTAATCATGATTAACCTCTTTAGCAACCACGAAAACCACTAAAATTAAGAAGAATTTCACCTAAAAAAAAGACAGCCAAAAATGAGTTATACTAGTGGGTAATCAATTATCTGGCCAAATACTGGATCTTAAACCAAACTGGGATTATTTAGATCAGTATAGATATTGGACTGGCTCTAAAATCATGCTGGGTGCATGTCCAGATCAGACAAATTTGGAGCATTCTGGTTCTCACTTAAAAGGTTCTTATATCCAGTATAGTCTGTTTTATCTCTCATTTTTGCAATCCTTCTGTGCACTGAGCAAATGCTTATTTTCCCATCTGGAGGGTCCACAAAAGTTATTGCATTGTAGGTTTATACCTGAGCATGGTTTGTCTGGTGTATTCATGTGTAAATACACCCAGTTTACATGTGAGGACAGACTCCACAATGGGATAATTATGAAACAGCAATGAATTTGAAACCCCCCCCGGGGGGGGGGGAATCCCAAGAAGTCCTAGTGATGTACCAAAAAAGAGTAGGACCACACTTAAAGAGGAAGGTTGAACTGATCTGCCCAGAAATATCTGTGGATGCCATAAACTGGTTCAAACTAGATATGGGCACAAAATGAAAAACAAAATTCTGTTTTGTCATTTTGTAATGTAACGAATTGTTTCACTACAAAACAAAACGGTAGAACGCGTTTCATGACAAAATGAAATGAAACACCATTTTTTTTTACTGTAAATGAAACAATTTGTTTCTTTTTTTTAGGTTATAAATTCAATTTGGTTTCTCTTTTGCACTTAGTCATTTGTGGGAGGATGAGGGGGCAGATGGCGTGAGTGCTTGTAATTTGCTTGAACTGCACTTGCTGTTTTGCTTATTTTAAAGAAAGAGTAGAGTGTGTGCCTGAGAGAGCCAGAGTCAATCCCAGCAGCACAGGGATGAGGCAGGTGCAGGTCCATCAGGCACCATAACACAGGCCAGGGCAGTTATGCAATCTTCTGGAACTGAACCACTCCTGTAGCTTGAGGATTCCCAGGAGTTGGTCTCAGAGAAGAATTAGGAGGTGATATCATCATCATCATCATCATCATCATCATCATCATCATCATCATCATCATCATCATCAGCAGCAGCAGCAGCAGCAGCAGCAGCAGCAGCAGCAGCAGGAAAGTATGTCTTCTGCTCCTTCCTCTGCTGACAGCATCCACACAATCAAGCACCACCCCTTCATCCCAGGGTGGCAGAGGCGTTGGGAGTCAGCACCAGCAATCAGTAGCAGGTAGCATTCATCAGCCTCAGAGCTCCTTGTGGGAGCATGTTTCCTCCAGTGAGGAAGACCTGAGGCAGGCCACATGCAATGTTTGCAAGGTGGTGGTGCACAGGGGCAGTGGCCCCTGAGGACACACCTGCAGGGGCACCATCCCAGACTGCTGCTGTTGCCAGTTGGGAGGAAGAGGGGAGCAGGAGAGGGCAGGGAGATGGAGGCTCCCCCATCAACAAAAAGAACAGCTGGTGCCACCACTGAGGGAGCAAAATCCAGACAGGCCACATTGCATGATGTGTTGCCCCTCAGTGGTGCACAAAGCATGACCCAGTGGACCAGGGCCAGGGCACAGGAGGCCACCACTTGTGTGGTGGGTGAGATGGTTGCCTTGAGCAGACTGCCTCTGTCCTTTGTGGAATCCTCTGGATTCTGGCACCTGCTCAAGCACCTGTCCCCTGGATACGAGCCTCCGTACAGGAGAACCCTGAGCCATAGGGTGATGCCCTCCCTGCACAAGTCTGTCAGGGAGATGTCCATGACAGATGTCAGCTGTCACAAGCCAGAGATTGGAAGATCACTTACGACATGTGGAATGGCAGGCACCATGCATACTAATCCTTGATCTCTCACTGGTGGCAGCCAGAAGATGTGTATGGTGGTGTCGTGGTATCACAGGTAGGGCTGCAGGGGGAGGCCCCTGTCCAACCTACTGGCTACTGGGTAGTTCTGCTGCAGGCATGGAACATGGAGGACTCAGCAATAGCCAGAAACATCTCTGAGGAGTTTCTGAGCTTAAAAATTCTGTAGACATATTGGAATTCCTGAGGCCAATTGCTTACTGTACTTTTATATAATTCTACAACATAATGTGAGGGTTGATTGAAAAGTAATGCATCCATGGCTGTAACTTTTTTATTTGTTAACTGATTTTTTTAAAAAAAAATTGTACCTGGTAGCTACAGTTGTCCTCTATGCCTTTTTTGACATGGTCCCCACCTCTTTCCATGTACTTGCATCAATGGGTGACTAGTCGGGCAAACCTGTCAAAGAAAAATTACAGTGGTTGTTGTTGACACCAGAATCAAATGACAGCTTTCACCTCATTGTCAGAATGAAAGTTATGTCCCTTAAGGTGCTCTTTCATCTTTGGGAAGAGGTGAAATTTTCAAGATGTAAGGTCAGAGCTGTACATTGGGTGTGGTAGAACCACCTTGAACTGATAACAAGTTGAAAGCTGCCATTCAATCCTGGTGTCAACAATAACCACCGGAATTCTTCTCCGATAGGTTTGCCTGACCAGTCACACATTGGTGCAAATGTGTGAAAAGGGTTGGAGACTATGTCTAAAAGTGAATAGTGCATTACATAAAGGACAAACATACCTATCGAGTACAAAAAGAAGTTTTAAAATAGGTTACCAAATAAATCAGTTATAGCCATGGAGGCATTACTTTTTCCAATAAACACTTGCATATGTATCTGCATGTGACGTGTCCTGCTATAGAGATGGGCACGGAACAAACATTTTTTTCATTTCCGTTACTGTTTGTCATTTCCGTTATGTAATGAAATGACAAATGAAAATTGTGATGAAAATGAAATGAAACGAACAGAACCACGAAAATTGTGGTTGTTACGTTTCGTTTCCGTTAATGGCGACATGCAATGAAATGAGCTGTTTTAAATGTTAAAAAACGCCTTGAACATCTGTAAAAACACAGCGATAATTATTTACAGTATATTGTCTTATAATACCTACCAGGGGGGTTGGGGTCCTTAAAACGTTTGTTTTTGTCTTCTCCCATCGCGATGTATTTTTCTTTTCCCTTTAAAATGGATGTCACCACCAGCCACAAAATGGAGGCAAGCCATGTGATGGGATCATGTTCAACGAATAGCATGCCCAGGTTGCAGACTGGGCGGGCAGGTCTGGCAGCCACAGAGGGCATAAAAAGCTCTGGCAGCCCCCATCCTCCTTGCAGTCTCTGGTGGGAGTTAGGGTGGGATTGCTGTCTCTGCGACTCTAGCTTCAGTCCTGCAGCCTCCCCGTGTGCATGTGTGCTGCATAACTCTCTGTGAGTACCCTCCCTTGCCCCACAGTGCAGTCACTCTACAGCTGCCTTGCACCCTGGGCAACACCCTCCACTACCTTTGTAGCCTCCCTGCATACCTAGTCTATACTGTGTCTCTGCCAACATGCATTTTTTTAGTGTTTTCCCTCTGGTCTGGGGCGTTGGGGGATGCCTGTGCACGGAAATGCTTTAGTCTTAGTTCTTTATTTCAGTCACTGACCAGATAAAATACAAGATACATTCCACATAAAACCAAAATAAAAGTGTATAAAAACAATAAAAGCATGCACACAAGACAAGCATAATACAATGGCATACCCTTTGTATAAAAGCCAGAACAGGTAAAATCTTCCAAGCCCAGTAGGCCCAATAACAGAGTAATCAACTCAATAGGACTAGAATTGTCTCCAGCCAGGGACCATGCCCGTGTTCTAGACCACCTCCAACCCACATCATGAGAAGAGGTAAGGATAAATACACAATGGATATTGCCAATCATCTGACCTCGCCACCTGAAGTGGGCAGGGATGAGCGATGCCTCATTGCTGCGGCACAGAATTTGGCCACCACCTCAGTTACATCTGGCTTTTTAATCTCCTAGCAGGTGTTGAACACAAAACTCCCTTGGCCTCCCCTGAGTTTGCTGCAAGATAGACTGAAGAAGAGTCCTCCGGATATCCCGATAAAGGGAACACTCCAAGAGGACGTGATCAATAGTTTCAATAGTCTCCTCGTCACAAGGGCAAACACGTTTATCCACTGGAAGACCCTGGTATCTGCCTTCCAGCAATCTGGAGGGCAGAACATTAAATCGAGCTAAGGTGAAGGCTCTCCTGAACTTGGGAATGGTTATATTGGATAGGTAGTTGGCCATTCTAAAGGAACTATTCCTAACTGTGCTGAGTTTATCATGGGCTGCTAGATGTTCTTGTAGTTCTACATCCCAGATTCTCCTTTTAATTGCAAAACCCATGGTCAAAATAGCCTCTAAGGAAAAACCCAGCTGCAGTAAGTTAACAGTTAGATTCCTTTTCCAAGTTGATTGGAATGTATCCACGAATACTAGGGGTGCCAAGCCAGATGGGGCAAAAATAAGTTTCAGCCAATAGCTGAACATGTGGATCAGGGCACGTGCTTTAATGGAGATTAGTCCAGCCTCCAGTCGGAGTGTCGTATTAGGGACACACAAAGGTGTTACAAGAATTCTTCTCAAAAACTTTGTCTGCACCGTCTCCAAAGGCTTCACGTTTGAGTATACAAACAGTTGGGCTCCGTAAAGCATTTGGGCTATAATTTTAGCTTTAAAAACTTGAATCGCTGATGGCACGTATTGACCACCCTTGGTATAAAAGAACCTCAATAGTGCAGAGCTGCATGTTTGTGCATTAGATGCTACATGGTTCACGTGGGAGGACCATAAGCCAGATGAATGAAATATCATACCTAGATATTTATAGCAGGACACTTGCTCTATACTATTTCCATTTATTGTCCATCTATGTTTTTTACGTTTCCTGCTAATGGCCATGATCTTAGTCTTATCATAATTAATGGTCAGCTGTTCTTTTGTACAGTATGAAGCTAAGGCTTTCAAGATTCTCTGTAATCCCACACACGAGATTGACATCAAGACTGCATCATCTGCATAAAGCAGGATTGAAAGGGGGCGTGAGCCTAGTGTAGAGGGATGAAAGTCTGCACTCAATAAATTGCTCACAATATCATTAATGTAAAAATTAAACAATGTTGGAGCTAAAATGCAGCCTTGCTTGACCCCATTGGATGATGGAATTATGTTAGATAGTGCCCCTGCCTTATTGCAAATAACCCTAAGACTGGTATTTTCATGCAGTCGCTTCATTAGCAGAAGAAGTCTTTTGTCAATATTTGTGGTCTCGAATTTGGCCCACAATTTTTCTCTGGGTATCAGATCGAAAGCTGATTTAAAATCTATGAATGCCACATACAAGGAACCTCCTTTTGGAGTAGAATATTTATTTGCTAGATGGTGTAGAATGAGTTCCTGATCTATAGTGGCCCTATCAAATCTGAAACCAGCTTGTTCTTCAGCAAGAATATTTTCATCATTTAACCAATCCTGAAGCTTCCCAAACAGGTGCCTTGCATATAGCTTGCTAATAATGCTTAGTAGACTTATTGGGTGGTAGTTTCTTGGGTCCAGTTTACATCCTTTCTTGAAAATTGGCATTATAATAGCAAGCCCCCAGTCCTCTGGTATAAGCGCTGTGCGCTCAATCCAAGTAAATAACGAGGCCAAAACTGGGGTCCACCACTCCAAATTATCCTGCAATAAATCAGCTGTTATATCATCAGCGCCTGGGGCTTTGCCTGGTTTCAGCTGGTGAATCAGCGAGATGATTTCCTGCATGGAAACAGGGGGCCACTCTGCCAAGCCTAAAGGCAATTCTTGAACTCTGGTTGCAGAGTCAGAATGCTGTGAGTAGATTCCCCTAAAATGTGCTTCCCAGACCTTTGCAGGGATACATATCTCATTGACAACCGGGTAGGTGGTCAACCCCCTTGTCACGATTTTCCAGAAGCATGAGGGATCCTTAGATCTAGTTGCAGGTATTAATTGTAGCCATAATTCCTTCTGGGCTTCAGCCTTCTTCCTCTTAATCAGGGATTTGTATTCCCTTTTCAGTGTGAACCATTCAGGTGGAATTCTTTCCAGGGCCTGTTGTTTGTAAAATCTATATTTATTCAATAACTCATGCTTCATCTCTCTACATTCCCTATCGAACCAGGGTTTGGAATAAGTGCTATTTTGAGTCTTTATCCTATTGTAATTGGTCTCATGCTTTAAATGATACTGTAAAGAGTTTAATAGTTCTCGGTAGGTCTCTAGCACAGTTGTAACTGAATCAACTGTGCTAATTAGATGACTCATCTGGATGTAAGGCTTGGTATTTAGTAGTTTACTCATAGTGTCTCCCTGCCTGACTGACCATTTAATGCGAGAGGCTCTGATTTCGGTTCCTGGGAGAATTGTGAGATCTTCTCCAGCAGAGATAACAGATTCTCCCAGATTAACCTCCAGCACCAGTGGTAAATGATCACTATCTATACGGTCATCAACCTTAAAGTTTGATATTGCTCCTACCAGGTCCTGGGAGATTAGAGCATAATCTATTGTTGAAGCACCATTGGATGCTATAAAAGTAAATTCTCCCGGCCTATCTCCCTTCATACTTCCATTTAAGAGAGCCAAATCAAGGTTATTAATCATTTGCATAAGACATAACCCAGCATAATTGCAACCCTTATCCTTAGACAATCTATAGGGCAGAGGATTACAAGTGTTGGTTTTGGGTGGTAACCTGTTATAACGTGAAAATAAGATTTCATCATTACAACCTATTCTTGCATTGCAATCACCCATCAGGATAAGCGAAGCTGAATGATGAAGCACAATCAAGTTGACAATATAATCTTCTAATGCAGCCCAAGCCCGTTTAGTGCACTCATGGGATGGCTGAGGTGGAAAATAAATGCTTTAAAAATCGCGCAAAAAGTGGGTAGAAACGACAAATGAAAAAACAAAAACCAGTAGCGAATTTTTTCAAAAAATTCACGACAAACAGAAACGAACCGAAACAGACCTCTCAACGACAAATGAAAAACCGAAACACCATTTTTCTGTTTCGTGCCCATCTCTAGTCCTGCATGCTGATGAGGAAACCCTGGCCAAAAAGGGCCTTACCTTGCAGGTCAGCAGATCCCAACTGAGGGGTTTTCCAAAACAGTGCTGGATGAATGCCCTTGAGAATGACATGAAGTTGTCCTGGGTTCACCCAGACCTAGCCCATGTCCACACCAAGTGGAAGGCAAAAACAAGAATAGCATACCCCCACCACAAAGTGGGACAAACACTAAGAAAAAGAAGAAGATAGTATGTGTATCTTCAATTGTTAAAAAAGAAAGCAAAGCAAAGCAAAACCATGTCTGTTTTATGAATGTGGGAGATTGTGCCTGTGTTGCCAAAAGAAAAAAGGATACCACGTTTTACCCAAAAAAAGGGCAGTCTAAATTTTGTCAGTAATGTCAACAGTCAATATGATCTATGGGGTTATTGTTCTGCTCACTATATTAAATTTTTACTAACCCATAAAAGCAGCCCTAACAATTGGTTTTGTCCTGGTGAGAAGTAGTGAGATGATAAAAAAAAGGAGTTGGCTTCTGGGATTTTCCCTTGTGTGGTATCACTTTGTGAATTGTAGTGGTGCTGGGGGGACTCCTTTTCAAGACCTTGACCATTAGCCTGTGGAGTGTCTCTGGGTTCCATACTTCAGCTGGATGTTTTTGTGCAACTGCAAAGCTATGCGTTGAAAAATCTATTTTTTTTTTGTTTTTCACATGTAGGTAGAGATGGGCCTATGGTTGGACAGTGGTTTGGGTATGATCCCCCATACAAATCACATGGATCCAGACATCGTATCATTGATTTTGCTGGACCCTAGATGATTTTTTATTTTGTGGACAGGCAGGGAAATCACATTGCAGGTGATGGTGGGATTTAAAGAGCTTGGTTAGGACTGTGTGTACCTTTGGCAAAACTAAAAACAGAAGGAACGTCTATGGTTCTGACCCTTTTCGGGTTAGATTTGGACACCTACCAGCAGTCAAGCCAGTTGCAGGGGAGCAAGCTGGATGAATGAAACTTAGGACCTTATCACTCCAAAGAAATTTGACATTGAGGCAACAGTAAGAAGTGGTACGACATTCAAGCTTTGCCTGCAAAGTAAGAGATTTTCCTGCATAGTCTTTTTAAAGTGATGAAAGGGTTTAACAAGCGGCATCATAGGTGTAGTCTGTCTGCCAGGATGAAGGAAGATTTGAAAGTACTGATGACGTTTTTAGAGGGGTATAATGGAGTTTCCTTTTGGAGGATTGCAGTACTCCTGGGAACAGATTTGCAAGTGCAGAAGATGCTGCTGGAACTTTAGGATATGGGATGCCCTTTTCAGGCAGATGGTGTACTGAAAGTTGGCCATAAATATGGCATGCTGCAAGAGTGATGAGGGATCTTACCTTTTTAGAACTTTTTCTGATACTGGGTGACTTACGGCTGTCGGCAGAATGCTGGGCAAACTCAGCAGTAACTTTTTGGTGTGTACAACCAAGCAGTTGTACATATGGTGAACTCCAGTTCCTCTAGGTCATCAAGGATCATGAGCCTTGTGTCTGCATTTACCCTTAGAGGTCTGCAGTTTAATGTAGTGTTTCATGTTTGGCATGTACCGGGTATAAGTAACAATTTGGCTGATGGCTTGTCCTGTCAACAGATTCAAAGGTTCAGGGTATTTGCATCAAGGGCACAAGAGCAGCCAGAATGTCTGCCAGACAAAGTATGGAGGACTGGAGGGTGGAGGCCAATAGGGCCATGAGCTTGTCAGTAGCTCCCACCATGTGAGATACCTATGCAGCTGCAGTCATAGAACATTGGACATTTTGAAGGCAAGGAGGCTTGTAACATGTATGGCTGGTGCCAGTTGAGTACTTGATACAATTTTCAGTTTATCTCCACCAGAAAGGGCTTCCTCCCAAGTCAAAAACAGGGTAGGATATCTGCATTGGCCTTTATTTATTTTATTTTTTGCTAAAGCACAAGGATATTGACACCCTGCAAGGAATTTCTGCATATGAAAGATGATTGAGATGAAAGAGTGGAGGGCTGTCAAAAGACGACCACACATCAATTTTCCCTGGCTATTTTAGTTAAGTTAGTTAAGTACTTGGGAGTAGATATGTACCAATCTCTTTGAGGTTAGGCTTTTCAAGGCAGCCACATTATTTGCTTTCCTTAGGGTGCTGAGGGTAATTAAGTGAAATGGTAGCTGCTTCAAAGAGCAGTAAGTCTCTATACTCTTTGGAGAGAGGAAGGGCATGCTCATTGATAAGGATCAGGTTGTGATTAGTTTGAGGTGCTCTAATATGGAGCAGTTAGGAAAGGAACAGGTGATCATTTTAGGAAGAGGCTCAATTAAGGGGACATGACCAGTGGAGGCAGTTTTTGAATATGTTCAGCACCTGGGGATGGGGGAGATGGCAAGGAAGACAGGAGTTTTTTTGTGACACAAGAATGCATCACCGTCAACAAAATGATGGAGTCCATCAGTTTTGGAAAGTCACCTCCCAGGCCTTGAGAAAATCTGGGATCCAAGAATGGCAGCTTGGGACACACTCTGTTTGACTAGGTGCAACATCCACTGCAGGTGCCACAGGGTATAGTGTGAATAACATTAAGAAAGTGAAGCACTGGGGCTCCTACAAGTATTGGTCATGTGTATGGTCACTACCACAATGCTAGATACTGGAGGGGGCTTTTTGTGTGTGTGTTCTTCTCATTATAGGTTTGCAATTACAGATGTTTTGGAGATGAGTATTGTATGGCCACAGTTACACTTTTTTGGACAGTCAACTATGTCAGTCAATCCAGCTGTGGCCAAGACTTGGGCCTTGGAGCTTCAGCTGCTCTAGAAGGGAGGGAAAGGAGAGGCATGTTCAGGGATGGGTTCCTGGAACTGCCATCCAAGGGTATTGTGGATATGCCCCCTGACATGGTGGTGATTCACCTTGGTGGCAATTACTTGGCCTGGAAATTGGGCAAGTCTTTGATTCTACAAGTCTTTGCTGACTCGAAAGCTTTTAAGGCACGCTTTCATGGAACGTGTCTCATTTGCTCAATAATAATTCCACATTTTTAATGGAGGGCAGCATGTGACCGTAAATCTTTAGACAGGGCCCATAAGGGTGTTAATCATGAGGTAGGCCAAGCCATGAGAGCTGCCCTTGGGTCCATGATTGCCCATGCTGACATTAAGATTACTGTAGTAGACAAGGGATGTATAGGGAGGATGGTGTTAGGGTTAGGGTTAGGGTCAACAGATGTGGGATTAGAGAGATCTACAAGTGGGTCTTAGGGCCAAAATTTTCATCTAGGTGGGGGTCAAGGGACACACTTATTGGCCTCTGTGCTGTCACAGGTAGTTCAAAGGGAAAGACATTCAGGTGAGTTCCCTGGCAGAACACGTAAGTGGTGCAAGACATCCCTCCTCTAAATTAAGTCAACTGAAGTTTAGTTAAAGATAAGAAGGAATAGGAAGATCCCCTTGGGCTGTGAGACATCTAAATTCAGGAGGCTTGGGCTGAGGGTGACCTTGGGGTACACTCAAACCTTAACAGTTTGAGAGTGTGCTGAACTTGTGGGATCCCAATGCAGGAACTCTTAAGAGAAGGACTGGGCTGGATGTCAAGGTAGACTCCGGGCTCAGACCTGTTAGACCCCCCTTGTGAAAGGAAAAGGTCAAAGTTACATTGGGCTCTCATATAACAATCAGGTTGTATAACATAAAACCTGTACAACATAAAACATTCCAGAGATAGGAGAAATTTGCTTAACAGAATTCCCTATGGGGTGAATCCATACAACAAAAATTGGTCACGATTAGGGATTACAGTAGTCCCCCGCCACAACGCGGTTCATATATTATGGTCTCAGTATATTGCAGGGTTTTTTTTTCTTGAGAGAAGCAGGCTTCCAAAGTGAGGTTTTTAATCCCCTCCTGCACCTCAGCAAACAGACCTGGTGCTGCTCCTGCTCTGTGCTTGCAAAGAGAGCTCTTGGCAGCAAGGTCTGCTGAGGTGTCAGGAGGGGTTAAAAACCTCTTTGGAAAGGTAGCCTGCAGGAGCAGCCCAAGGTCAGTTTACTCAGGTGTCTACATTTCATGGATTTTCCTTTGTCTTGGGTGGATCAGGCACCAAACTCCTGCAATAAATGGGGGAGTACTGTACTCCATTTTCCCATGCATTCCTATGGGAAATTTGTATAAAGGAAAATTTGCTTAACAGAATTTCATTTGGAACAAATTAATTCCTTTTCACAAGGTACCACTATAAATGAATTTAATAAAATTTAACCCATCCACTATGTCTTGCATCTTTATTCTGGGCTTGGTGGTCAAAAGAAGGTTCACAAGGAAATGCAAATATTTATCTGATGTTTACTAAGTATAATCACTCTGATGTTCTCTTACTTCTGTAATACACTGCAATGAAGTGTCAGAATACAGTGCAGGCAGCAGATGGTTTCTGTTCACAATTGTTCAGTAATTCTAATTACCTTCAGGCTTTCTGTCTGAGAACTGACAAATAAATGGTACACACAGTGGTCATTAAAGTAATTCCATTTTTACATAATGTACTGTACTGACCTTCGGCATTCTGGCTGATAAGTTATCCATGCTTTGTCCACCTTTTTTTACCCCATTAGGCCAATTTCTTCTGCAGGAAAAATAAAATATTATATCTCATAATAAAATAAAAGGAAGTTGGTCCCAAGTTTCTGACAGCAAGCCA